>WWET01000910.1:75885-86758 GCA_011038615.1 Limnodynastes dumerilii | reverse complement strand
ATATATATATATTAAAATGGCTGTTCAATATTACAGTCCAAAGTATATTTTTTAAATTGTTGCTTATTGTGGAGATAAAGCTATAAGGGATAACTTTCAGACTCTGCATATTTCAAATACAGCGTTGATGAAATACATATATTCAATTTATAGTAGACACATGCAAAGTGTAATGTATAATTGTAATGAAGAAAAAAACATATAAATTATATGCACCTACCATTTATGATATAATATAAAAATATATGGTGCCAGTCATGATAATCTCAGGACTCCCTCCTAGGACTTGAACACTGCTACAGCTATAAGTAGTGAACAAAATAATTTAGCCATTGGGCTTAAGACATAATTAGACATATTCACTAGAGGCAAATATTAAAAACACTGTTAATGTATGCTTTTAATGCTGTTAATGTATGAATTTTTTTCAAGTCTGGATAGGAGCATGTTTATGATAGAGCAAGATGTAATTTTGTTGCTGTGCCACTGAATCAAAGAATGAGGTGCTCATTTTATATGCTGCACAGTGCACATAATTATACCACAAGTAATGCACATGCCAACATTTGTAACGTTCAAAAACTTTTTCTGCACCTTAAAAGATTTTTTTTGTTGGGGTGGGGGTTGAGTCACCACCCTGCCCTCTTGTTTTAACAGCACTGGTCCTATGTAACGGGAAAAAGGGACACCAGTGATAATAATGGACTGCATTTCAGAAAGTTTAATTCACATTTGTCTGCTTATGCGTTTTATGCATATCCGTCCTATGCGCTCACAACACACTCCACCCTATCCAGGCTTAACAATGACACTTTCAACTCTTTCGACAGATGGGAAGCATTGTGCTCTTACGTAGGCATGACTTGATACTGCAAAGTATAATATAGGTGTGCCGAAGCGCTGCCTAGCAACATCTGAACCTCCGCCATATTACATATGCATGAATTGGAAATATTAATGGCTACTGCTAATGGAGTGATTAGATGAGCGAATGAAAACGTGGATATCACGGCCCTGTGGATCCCTCATTTTATAACTGACTTGGACAATATACTGTCCTACTGCATGTAATGCTTATGCTGTAAGCCTTAATTTCTGTACTTCCAATATCTGTAGATGATATTAAGAAATTGATTTAAATAAAACATTCTTCTACAAGGTACTTGGCACTTCATTAACAGAATGTTGCGTCACCGAAGGCTGAAAGTAAAATTGATGTACAACATAGATTACACATTTATCATTTTCATATAAAGGGCAAGGAAATATATTGTCTTTAATTAATAATTTATTGATGCAAATTTAAACATGATCCGGAGATGAATGGCAAGCCCTTATCCAACCTTATAATAGTAAGCTGTGGTACAAGATAAATCACACACAGTCACATAAATCATAAATGGTGGAAGAACACAACAGATTATGGGGCAAGGCTAAAGGAGGATTTCACTTATACTGAAAGAAGAAATTTCCCATGAGAAAGGGAAAAATAAGAGACAAAACGTCAGGAGAACTCACTGGAAATTACATTTAAGTAAACTATATATATTTTTTTTTCTTGCTCCTTAAAAGCAACATAAACATTCTCTATATGTTTTGCTTGTTTAAATGATGTTCTGTTACATTAATACTGAATTTCCAAGCATTGCATTAGAGGGAAAAGTGAAATAACCTTATTTTACTTTTTGGTTGGTTCTCAAAAGATTAAACGCATATGGGGTAAATTTCCTTTAATGATTGTGAGGAAATGAAGAGGAAATGAAGAGGTTATTGATACACTTAATCATTTAATAAGTGAGTTTAAATTGACCAATAGGTTTGTTTATGTGGCAATTTGCTGAGTATTAGTGGAAAGGGGTGTTTCAGTATATTGTAGTGAGAATGTGACATTTCATCATAGCTGTGAACGGATCAACAGCCAGAATTCTGCTGACTTCTTCAAGAAATTTTCACCAGCTGAAGCTGTGGTATAACAGACTGATGGTGGACTTATTTCTCCAGTGAAACCCCCTGCAGTCCTACAGAGCAGAATCACAAATAACAAGCAATAATCAGTATAATAAAAGTATAAAGGAGTTTTTTTTTCACACAACATACACTATAGTATACCAATACTGATACCGATACCACCATGAGTATAAAAAAAAAAGTCCATATACCTTAAAATATGTATATTGTATACACTGCAGCTTTACACTTCTTATCTAATTTACATATACATGTGCATTTGCATATTTAATATGCATAATCTTGTACTCCCTATGCAGGCTTTCTACCTAAAATCCATTACCCAGCCACTTTCAACTGCCATGTGAGGCCTATATGTCTTTCATGTATTATTTGTAGATTGTTGTTAGCATCTACTTAATGAATATTTTGATCACTTTTATCCTCATAGTACCTACACAACATTTCATAAAAAGAAAGAAAAGAGAAAAGAAACCTTTATAATAATAACAAACTTGCTGCAATTCACTGTAATCCTGGAGGGGGTCATTGGCCAGGATTAAAATCCATTGGATAGTGGACCGGATTCAGAGTTACGAGCATGTGCGATGCAGAATCGCACATGCTCATTTGACCACGGGCTATTCAGCACGTAGGGTGCTGTTCAGAGTAGAATGCGGATGTGCAAGGTTAAAAACTAGTCAGAGCCTTAATTGTTCCGACCGTATATATATTTTTTTCCTGTAGGGGCATATGTGGCATTGTATTTTGGTTATGTAGGGGCATATGTGGCATTGTATTTTGGTTATGTAGGGGCATATGTGGCATTGTATTTTGGTTATGTAGGGGCATATGTGGCATTGTATTTTGGTTATGTAGGGGCATATGTGGCATTGTATTTTGGTTATGTAGGGGCATATGTGGCATTGTATTTTGGTTATGTAGGGGCATATGTGGCATTGTATTTTGGTTATGTAGGGGCATATGTGGCATTGTATTTTGGTTATGTAGGGGCATATGTGGCATTGTATTTTGGTTATGTAGGGGCATATGTGGCATTGTATTTTGGTTATGTAGGGGCATATGTGGCATTGTATTTTGGTTATGTAGGGGCATATGTGGCATTGTATTTTGGTTATGTAGGGGCATATGTGGCATTGTATTTTGGTTATGTAGGGGCATATGTGGCATTGTATTTTGGTTATGTAGGGGCATATGTGGCATTGTATTTTGGTTATGTAGGGGCATATGTGGCATTGTATTTTGGTTATGTAGGGGCATATGTGGCATTGTATTTTGGTTATGTAGGGGCATATGTGGCATTGTATTTTGGTTATGTAGGGGCATATGTGGCATTGTATTTTGGTTATGTAGGGGCATATGTGGCATTGTATTTTGGTTATGTAGGGGCATATGTGGCATTGTATTTTGGTTATGTAGGGGCATATGTGGCATTGTATTTTGGTTATGTAGGGGCATATGTGGCATTGTATTTTGGTTATGTAGGGGCATATGTGGCATTGTATTTTGGTTATGTAGGGGCATATGTGGCATTGTATTTTGGTTATGTAGGGGCATATGTGGCATTGTATTTTGGTTATGTAGGGGCATATGTGGCATTGTATTTTGGTTATGTAGGGGCATATGTGGCATTGTATTTTGGTTATGTAGGGGCATATGTGGCATTGTATTTTGGTTATGTAGGGGCATATGTGGCATTGTATTTTGGTTATGTAGGGGCATATGTGGCATTGTATTTTGGTTATGTAGGGGCATATGTGGCATTGTATTTTGGTTATGTAGGGGCATATGTGGCATTGTATTTTGGTTATGTAGGGGCATATGTGGCATTGTATTTTGGTTATGTAGGGGCATATGTGGCATTGTATTTTGGTTATGTAGGGGCATATGTGGCATTGTATTTTGGTTATGTAGGGGCATATGTGGCATTGTATTTTGGTTATGTAGGGGCATATGTGGCATTGTATTTTGGTTATGTAGGGGCATATGTGGCATTGTATTTTGGTTATGTAGGGGCATATGTGGCATTGTATTTTGGTTATGTAGGGGCATATGTGGCATTGTATTTTGGTTATGTAGGGGCATATGTGGCATTGTATTTTGGTTATGTAGGGGCATATGTGGCATTGTATTTTGGTTATGTAGGGGCATATGTGGCATTGTATTTTGGTTATGTAGGGGCATATGTGGCATTGTATTTTGGTTATGTAGGGGCATATGTGGCATTGTATTTTGGTTATGTAGGGGCATATGTGGCATTGGATTTTGGTTATGTAGGGGCATATGTGGCATTGTATTTTGGTTATGTAGGGGCATATGTGGCATTGTATTTTGGTTATGTAGGGGCATATGTGGCATTGGAGTTTGTTTATTAAAGGGCATATGTGGCATAGGCGTTTGTTTATTAAAGGGCATATGTGACATAGAATTTTCTTAGTTAAAGGGCACTTGTGGAATGTTTTTTTTTATTTTATTTTTTGGTGGGGGCACGTGGAGCTTTGCAGTTTTTTTAGGGAGCGGGCAGTGTATGTTTTTTTAAACTAAATGGGCATGTGTAGGGATTTGGGACAGGGCATGCTGCCGATAGTAGTTCTACAAGCACTAGCATGCCTTGTGATTCATGGGCATGCTTGTGCCTGTAGTTCTACTAGCGGCAGTATCCCCTGTCGGTCGGGACTTTATTTATTTATTTTTTAAATATATGCTGCAGTGGGGCAGGCGGGGGGAACAGGTTAATTTTAAAACAAAAAAGTGTTTTTTTTCAGCTACGGTGAGCTGCCCCTACGATTCCACCAGCCGGTTGAATCGTAGGGCTTTTTACGCATCCAGCGGACTGGTGTGCACGGAGTATTTAAATGAGAAAAGCAGAGCTTTTTTCATTTAAATATCCTGGCACACCCCCTTTTGCAGTCGGAATTGGATGCTGGCGGATACCATAAACTCCGCTAGCAATCCGACTTTCTTCCGCATTTAGTGTATGCGCAGATCGTTAAAAAAGCATTGCATCCGTGTGAATTTCACACGGATGCGATACTCTGAATCCGGTCCAGTATCAGTAATAACATCTGCAAGATAAAGGTGTCATTGCTATATATTGCAGTACTGTTTAAAGAAATGTATTTTAGATAGATAGATAGATAGATAGATAGATAGATAGATAGATAGATAGATAGATAGATAGATGAGGCACAGTACACTAAGTTAGCTTTCTAAGTGTCCTCTGGGAACCCTTGAGTAATATTTTCTACATAATTAAATGCCGGTGGGTGTATATTAACAGTTATTTCCAGATGCTCAACAGTTATTGTATATAGGTACCTCTTATATCTGACTCAAGGTCTGTATGCTTCAATACAAAGTGGATTTTATTACAACCTAGAAAGTCATGTGAATGTGAAATAACACCTGAAGTTAAGTATTATTTTTTTCTTTTTTATTGATTGAACAGAACATTTCCAAACAAGCAAATAATGAGAGCTTCAAGCTGTTACTGTGGAGTTTGAAATTGTGCAGTAATAAGTATATCACAGTACCCAAAGTCTAAAGACAATCTAACAAACAAAAGAATGAAAAGACCCCAGTAATCATAATAGAATTTAAGTAAGTACTATTGGCTTTTATTTTTATTCCCGATACTGTGCCAAGTGTCACAAAGACGGGAAATGGAAATTATTCTGCACATATTTATATATATATATATATATAGTATTGAATACATATTCTTACAGTAGGATAGATGCATTTACTTGTTGATACTTCCAAAACAATACTATAAGCCCATACACATGTACACTGACAATTTCTCTAAGACAGAAAAGCGCTATGCAAGGGCGCCAGCAGGACACTGGATGGGGGAGGGAGGCAACTCCTGCTTCCTACATGTGCTACATGTAATTGTAGATCAACAGTTGCACCTTTTCCTCTCTTGAAACAATAATGTAGATTTTGTATAATCTATATCCCTGAGGTATATATATAGGCAGAGGTGTAACTAGAGTTACCAATGGGTCCAAGGGGGCACCATTTTTTTAAATTTGCTCTGGGCTCCATCAACCCTTGTTACTGAACTGTATATAGGTTATCAGAGACTACACAGAGAGTTATTAGCAGCGATGGACCAGGCAATGCATCTGTATCTGTGGCTACCCTACTACTGCTACTGGTATTAACATTCAACAGTGCAGTCATACTGCACAGGGCCAGATTTACTAAGGAAAAAGGAAAGGAAAAGTGGATATGTTGCATATGGCAACAAGTAAGATTCTACCTCTCACTTTCTTATTACATACCAGCAGTGCTTTTTTTGTAAAAAAAAAAAAAAAAAAAAAAAAAAAAAAAAAAAAGCTGAATCCTGCTTAATACTATAAAACATCACTATCTATTAGATACCTTAATCATCCATGTTTTAATGCTTTCTAACATTAACAATGTGTGCCCCTTTTAATGTCCAGCCTCCATGTGTGCCCCTTGTAATGTACAGCCTCCATGTGTGCCCCTTGTAATGTCCAGCTTCCATTGTCTGTGTGTGTGTGTGTGTGTGTGTGTGTCTCCGTCCGCAGTCAGCCTTTCTGCCCCTTCCTTGTCTGTGTTGGACTAGTCAGCCTCTCTGCCTCCTAATTTTGTGTGTTCAATAAGCCTTATTGCCCCTTCCTTGTGTGTGTCCAGTCAGACTTATTGCCACTTCCTTGTTTGTGTGTCCAGTTAGTCTTATTGCTCCTTCTTTCTGTGTGACCATTCAGCCTTAATGCCCTTTCTTCTATGTGTCCAGCCAGCCTTATTGCCCTTCCTCCCAGCCTTTTTGCCCCCTTTTTTAAATTTTTTTCAGTGAGCCTTATTGCCCCTCCTTCTGTGTCCAGTCAGCATTCTACCTCCTCTTTCTGTGTATCCAACCAGCCTTATTGCCCCTTCCTTCTGTGTGTCCAACTAGTCTTATTTCCCCCTCTTTATTTGTGTCCAGTCAGCTTTGGCCCCTTTTTCTGTTTGTCCAACCAGCCTAATTGCCCCTCCTTCTATGTCAAGCCTTATTGCCCCCTCCATCTGTGTCAATTCAATCTTATTGCCCCCTCCTTTTATGTCTAGCCAGCCCTATTTCCCCCTCTTTATAAGTCAGCCTTATTTGCCCCCTTTTTCTGTGTGTCCAACCAGCCTTATTGCCCCCTCAATCTGTGTCCAGCCAGCCTTATTTCCCCCTCTTAATTTTTGTCCTTATTGCCCCTTCCTTTTGTGTCTAACTAGTCTTATTGACCCCTCTTTCTGCATCAATCCAGCCTTATTGCCCTCTCCTTATGTGTCCAGCCAGCCTTCTTTCCCCCCTCTTTATTTGTGTCCAGTCAGCCTTGGCTCCTTTTTCTGTTTGTGTGAAGAGAGCTGCGGGCGGCTGTGCATTGCCCAGCCAGCTCTGCAGCCCGACTCGGAGTGGGGAGACACCTGGCAGAAGTGCTGGGAGACAATGGACTCCATTTAATGAAAATTAAACGGAGACTATAGCGGCACAGGCTTTTAACCAAAAAAAAAAAATGTTTTTGTCAGTCGGAAAAAGGTGCCGCAATGCCGTTCCGGTGCGTCCGACGACGAAACAAGCCCTGCATACTAGAAAATGTCAGCTAGAATCTGATTGGTTGCTATGGGCAACATCTCCACTTTTCCTTTCCTGCAGCTTAGTAAATCTGGCCCCAAGTCTTATTGTCCCAGACTGCTGCCCTACTTTGCAGATATGCACCAGTTTCAGGATTTGTCAGCAAGAAGAGCATTACCCATGTTATTGTGTTGTTCTTTTTAATTGTGATCAAATTCTTGTTCATTTACTTACAACTGTTACAATTAAATGCTAAATAAATAGATTTAAAGCTAAGTTAAATTGGCATGTAGGAAATGGAATTCATTTAGTGAGAATGTAGTTAGAGAAAACAACAGTTTCCCACACAAAAGAGTTAGAATCCTTTTTACTAATCAGATTGAGTAGTTCTTGACATATGGACATTACAAAAATAGATTTTCTCCTAGGGCTGCAGTTGTCCATCATGGCTTGTGTCTGCAGACTGAAAAGACAGGAGCAACTTTAATGGGAAAGTTATTCAGTAAATGTTCTCAAGTAAGCTGTTTTCACTGTCAGCGCAAAAAGAGCCTGACTACAGCTAGAAATTAGAAAATAGATAACACTACATGAAATCAATCTGTAGATATTATACATTGAGAGCCCCACATGGAGTTAGTAGTACTTTAGACCAAAAGCACATTTTTATGCTTGTCTGTCAAACGCTGCATTAGTCTATGAGATCTGAGCCATTTACCACATAGGGATGGATCCAGACTTAAGTGCTTGAAATTAGTTACTCCTGGGCTAAACCATGTTGATTTCAGGGGGAGTCAAGTTAATTGTATTCTTTGCATGCAGGGATATATCTTTAAATTGCTTACTGCACACAGATACTGGCCAGCTTTACTATCACACTGTTATTTAGACTTGGGATAGGAAACATCACCTCTCAACTCTAATACTGTTTGCAACAGATGAAAAATTACATAGTTTAGCCCAGGAGTAACTAATTTCAAGCACAAGTCTGGATCCAGCCCATATACAGTATTTCAATAAGTTGCAATATTCCGATTGACACCTTTATAACAAATGAAGCAGTTTCATAATTTTTTTTAATAAAAATGAATGGGTTCTGTGTGATTTGTGTGATTGATTCATCACTTTAACGTAAATAAGGAAAACTTAAATGCATGTGATGAAATATGTTGTTATTATTCATAGTGGCATCAAAATTCATCATACTACACAGAAGTATAATTGTAGACATTTTTGTCTATGTGTCATTTTACAGAAACACATTTACATATTAATTTGATTTGCAGAAAAGGGGCTCAGGGACCTTAACTTTGGTGATGGCTGTGGAACACACAAGTCATCGCTAAGCTAATACCCTGCAGCATCACTTATTTTACCTGCTCCACCACTCAGCTGTCATGTCAATAAATAGTACAGAATTTTATGAAATTTCTTCACCAGACACATTTTTACAATTTTAGACAGAAATTGATACTTTTATAAATGACAGATGTAGCTTTAGTCCAACTTTCCCGTATGTTCTACAAATGTATTCCACCAATTATTTAAGTTTAGTAAGCAGCTGTATTTGCTGAAAAGCAATCCAAATTAAAATAGAAATTACTTAATTATTATAATTATCTCTTGAATACAACTTTTTCTGAGCCTTTATTAAAATCGGAATTTAAAACAATATTTTTTCACTTGGTTATATTGGTAACACTGTTAGATGGAAAGGTAGCAGGAACCCAGATACTTTCTGTTGAGTTTATGGTAATAGTCAAACTCCACACAGATAAGACCTAGTCAGGGAATCGAACTCAAGACTTCAACACTGTAAGAGACAATTGCTACTCACTGAGCTACCATACTGTCCACTGAAGACTAAAGTAGAAAAGTTAAGTAATGTTTATGTGAACTTGCCTTGATGATGATTTAATTTTACTTCCAGCATTAAGTGCTGTTTGTGGGCTTTTTTCCATGGTGTTTCATTGTATTACTCATGGCAACCTCAGAGAAGAAAAAAAAAGCCTGAGCATGTTAGTTTCACCCAACCTGTCATTTTGTATCTGAAATGCTATAAAGACAATTGGAATGAACAGATTCTAACTGCTGCATTTAGTTACAGGCTGGCATAATTGTTTGATATGTTCAATAAATTTACTAGCGTCACTGCCAAAAACAGTAATAAAAAGCATTTGGGAGAACACTTTAAGTATTGTTCATTGTGCAAATCTTCTTGGTCCTGTTTCACAAAATCTGTGGACATTTCAGACAATATGCCAAAGGCTTTAAAGTACACGAGTTTCTATGTAAAACTCTCTGCCTGAACAGCAGCCAAAAGAAAGAATTTGTGACTCAGTGTAGTTTAACATGCCATATGCTGCATGAAGACATCAGTACATAAGAGAGCACTAGCTTGGAAAAATAAAAAATAGACGACCCACTTGAAGACAATGGGCTGGATTCAAACTTAAATAAGTGCTTGAAATGAGTTACTCCTGGGCTAAACCATGTTGATAGCAGGGGAGTCATATTCCATCTGTTGCAAACAGTATTAAAGTTGAGAGGTGATGTTTCCTATACCAAGTCTAAATAACAGTGTGATAGTACAGCTGGTCAGTGTCTGTGTGCAGTAATGCAAAGAATACAATTAACTTAAGTCCCCCTGCAGTCAACATGGTTTAGCCCAGGAGTAACTAATTTCAACACTTACTTAAGTCTGGATCCAGCTCAATAGGTCCTACTGCTAAATTGTTTACTTATTATTTTCTTTTTAGGAAGTCGCTTCATAAACAAATTTATCTGACATCCAGCTATTTCTACATAGTTCAGAAGGTGCAGATAGAGTAGATTACTCAAAAAAATTAGGTTTATTCAATCCATTATGCAGGGACCATTGAGACGATACAACCAATAGCAACTAATCAGATATAAGCTTTAATTAGTCATATGTAGTCATTTCTGTGATAAGTTAACATGCACTATGAACCAGATCCACACTTCTCCTGCAATGGAAATCCATAGTCGGTTCCCTGCTGGATCATATGTTCCATGCTGGTGAGAGAATACCCGATAAAAGATACAAAATACAGGTGCATTTATGTAACTGCATCCTAAGGAATTGACTAAATATATACCACACCATAAAGATCAGTAAGTATAGAAAAGAAAAAAGTCAAATGGGTGCAAATAAGTGGAGAAATTCAGTAAAAAAAAGCTAATTATACAGAATAAAAACAAAAAGAAACTAAAAAAATATAAAGTGAGCAAAACTATTGTTGTGTAAAAAATAAAATAAAATAAAGTGTTAGTGAAACAAAATAAAAAAAAACAGAAAATAAATGTATATAT
>WWET01000910.1:45759-56153 GCA_011038615.1 Limnodynastes dumerilii | reverse complement strand
CCCCCCGCTCCCCGCTATACAGATTGGCAGCGTTCATACAGGAGACTGTATAAACGCTGCCAATCTGTAAGCGTGGTGCGGGGGGATGTCCGGCACCTATCCAGTATGGCGCCGGGATGCACCGCATCCCCTCGCAGAGCGGGTCGCGCCGGCCCTGGTTATGTGATATAGCCATTGTTGTTTATAGCATTTACTCTACATCCCTCTTTTAACTACCAAGAGGGATTGTAGCCAATAATAGCTACCTGGATATGAGCAGCAGTTGGTACATAACAAATTATCAACTTGTTTAAATAAAACTAATATACAATTTTATTTCTCTGCATACATGTTTTGAAAACTGCCAATTAGAGACAGAAATCTTGCCAAAATTGCAAAATATTATTGCTAAATGGAAAAGTGAGGCTTAAAGAATATCTGTAATACCAATTTACACATTATTAATATTGATATTAAACTTCAGTATATCTTGCATTTGGTCAAAAACGTCATTGTTTTAGTGTTTGGTTTTTTTTAAATGGCGTGATGGAGTCGACTTCAAAGAGACATAATTATAAAGTTATATATCATATAAGACTGCAGCAGAAAACAATGTCTAAATACAGGTTCTCGACATAATGGGGCTGATTCTCAGTTAATACCGTAAGGGGACTTACACAAGCCGCTTGCCTAAGTCCCCTTGCATGTAACATCTGCCTATGCGGAACTCATTCCATCTGCATAAAGATACGAACAACAGGGTGGACCTTGCCTTTCGCATGGCAAAACTGTGCAACAGAAGCAGTGTTTGCCATGCAGATCAGGCAAACAGGACAGCGATAAGCAGATGCGCATGTACGCAGATCAGGGCAGTGAAGTTAAGGTTGGGTTATGGATACGAAAGCGTCCATAACTACGCACAACATAGGGGAGTGACAGGAGAGTCTTTCACGCGTAGTTCCAGACCGCTGCACATACCGTAAGCATGCAGAGGTCTGCATATTGAGGGCTTAAATAACTACTTGTCAACTGCTTGGTGTATATATATATATGCTCCTGCTGTAAGGTCTGGCAATATATGTATAAATACACCTCCAAAAGGGTTATAGAGTCTTATGACCTCATCCCTTCTTACATTGAAAGTCATTTATCACCAAATCTGAAGTTGTTTAATTTAATTCCTGTTCACTTTACTACACTGCATAAAAGTCGTGAAAGCTATAGCCTAATAAAGACATCATTCAAATTTCATTACAATGTTTCTTGACTCCATGTCAACAAACCAACAGTAAAACCAACAGTAAAGAACGCCAAGACACCCATGTGAGCTGGATTGCAATTGCAACAAGCAACGGTAATAATGATGAAATTCATTATTTGCAATAGCTGCTCTGATTGGCTGGCTGCAGTTTAGAAAAGAGTATTTGTTCCAGAATAAAACATTCACTGGAATAAAACAATAATCATGTAATACATGTAATACATTAAATTTACCTAAAGTTGAGTCAGTTGGTCTTAAAACCTATAACCCCAAAAAGACTTCCCTCAGCTTAGTAAAATAACCAACACCAGGAAGCTAAAATAAGGATTCTAAGAAGTCCATAAATTTATTATACATAACAAAATACAATACAAAGTATCAAGATGTTGTTGGAAGAAGACAGTGCAGTCCAAGAGGGCTATCATTACTTTAATCCATGACAGAGGTAATAAGGGCTCATAACTACTCGCACCCCAACTGGTCCTAGCCTTCCACCATGGAGTACAAATAAAACATATATACATTTTTCACAGACACAGGGCCTGGGCCCGCCTTTCAAACAAAACCCCATGATGACCCTTAACTATGGCTAAACCAGTGTGAAGGATAAAACTGCTCAGGTCACCACCACTGCTCTCCAAGGGAAGATGTCGATGTACTGTGATGCCATCTCACCATTGCTTACAATGGATGACAATTCAACAAAAGACCTGAAATAGAAAGGCAAGTAAATTGAAACAGTAAAATCTATTGCGCAGTGCAGGAAGAAAATATCTGACACGCATAGAAGAATGTGAGAGTGGTGAAATTCCTGAAGAGAAAGAAGAATGGATCCTTCTGCAAGGGGCAAGCAACTCCTCATCTCCCGCTAACATGCCTCTTGAGTATCCTGATTGGACAGTCTAAATTTCAGTACATCTCCTGCCTCTTTCCAAAAACCTGTATTTTAACTTCCCGCCTTTAAAAAAATATTAAACCCTTGGTTGTTCTTACTTGAAATGGAAACGTGATAATAAAGCCATTGGTTGATGAGCTATCCTAATTCTAATGGGGTGTGGGTTGCCATTGAGAACGGCCCTTTCTTAAAAGGGCCATTTTACACCAGCGACTTGCAAACTGGCTGGAAAATCTATTGCTTCTGCCTCGCCGAAGAGAAGCAATCAATCCGCCAAAGAAAGAACATGCAGCAGTAAATCGTAAATATTAATGTAACCCCAACCCTTATCCTAATCCTTACCCTAACCATTCCCTTACATTTCCCTAACCCTACCCGTCCATCACTCTAACCCTTCTCCCCTAGACTCCCCTGGAATACTCACCTGTCAGGTTCGGGGCAGCAGGTCTGCGGTGCAGCGATGGGTCTACGGCGGCAGTTTCCGAATGAATGAATGGGTAAGTATGCCAATCAGCATACTTACCCATTCATTAATAAAGTTTTCGAATAAGCGCTATTTCGGAAACAGCATTTTTGAGGAGGTGACTGCATCCCTTTTCATGGGTTGGAACGGATCATTTTCTATACATTGGTACAGAGACATTTTGTTTCACCGAATGTGCTCTACTATATTTAACTGTAGTTTGTCCTGTAACAAAGAAACAGCCAAATTTCACATTGCCACTATATCCAACCAATATGTTGTTTTGCTAGATATTACCACCCACATATAGAAATCAACTACACACATAGCTGTTATTCTCTCCTTGTCTCTGTTTTTATTCATATTTAAAGCAAGATAATTGCAGTGAAAAAGATAATTTTATTGGTGTAAAGATCCAATATGAGATTACATTAGATTTTTCTCCCAAGACTAGTTCTGTTATTGCCTTCTAGGTTTTGGCCACATGGCTAATGAACAAACCTTCTTTAAGTTGTGTAGTTCATGTAAACACAATGTTAAGCTCTGCATTGGCATATATATTTATAGAAGTAAAGATCGAGAGATGCTTGATAATGCTACAAGTGGAAAAAGACATATTTATCCAGTAGTGACATAACTTATCTGGAATGCATTATGACAATGTACTGGAATAATTTCATATTTTACAATCTTTTTTCTTTGGATAAGCTAGGATTTTAGTTTTAGCAGATTTAGAATTAGCGTTAGCCAATACAGGATGCAGACTTATAAGAGCATTTCCCTGCAATACACATATTGCCTTTAAATCAGCAAATAAAAGTGAACAAAATAAATGATAAAAATCTGATGCTGACACTGAAGTCTGACTGCAGCATAAGAACCACTATAGTCTCACCTGCAGAACTAGTCATCACTCCAAAATGACCTTAGTAGAAGATGTCACTCTATAGTACAGAGCTTTTTGGTTTAAAGCACTTGTGTCTATGGACTTGCGTTATGAAATGATGATGGTGTTTGTCCATATGGTTATCATTCTAGGGGCCAAATTTACTAAGCTGCGGGTTTGGAAAAGTGGAAATGTTGCCCATAGCAACCAATCAGATTCTAGCTCTCACTTTTCTATTATATACTAGAGAATGTCAGCTAGAATCTGATTTGTTGCTATATCATTCTAGGGGCCAAATTTACTAAGCTGCGGGTTTGGAAAAGTGGAAATGTTGCCCATAGCAACCAATCAGATTCTAGCTCTCACTTTTCTATTATATACTAGAGAATGTCAGCTAGAATCTGATTTGTTGCTATGGGAAACACCTTTACTTTTATTTTCCCGGAGCTTAGTAAATCTAGCCCCAATCTTTATGTGTGCTACCATCTTTCAACACAGATCTGAATCCTCTAGATCCATATTTCCATGCTGGATGTTGGTCCAGCTGGGGGTCAGGACAGGATGGCAAGAATGTCCGCTTTGTGAGAGAGGAATGTGTTTAAATTGTATAGTAAGGACTTGGCTAAGCCCTTACTTTACAATCCTCATTTATACAGTGTCATGCTTGCAGAAAGTCAAGATAATTAGGATTGCACAGCGTTCCTATAGCAGACCTCCACAACTTGAGGTCCACTCGTGGGACACTACTATATCTGGTTCCAGTCTAGTCATGTCAATAATAGTGATGACAATGGTGTAGATCCTGAGGTGCATACAAAAGTGAATTTACGCAAGCCCTTTGCATAAGTAATATAGTACGTAACAAAGCCCTTTGCATAAGTAATAATAAACGACGTTACGTACAACAGTACTTACGAGGAAGCATATAGACGGACATAGCAATTTAAATGAAGTCTACGGGACGGGGGAAGCCCCGTTACGACTTCGCCTTCACCTGTGGCCCTAAGGCCGCAGACCTAGACGTAATATTTAAGGTAGGAATCTGGACACGTAAATGGCCAGATTTACTACTGAGAGCAGGAAGTGCAGGGGACATGCACTCCCCACTATGAGATCGTACGTACAGACCCACACACGCACGTAATACATGCGTGGATCTGGATCTGCCCCAACGTGCCCACAAACAAAACATATCTTTGGTCTGTGTGTAACTGAGAATAGTCAAAACACAATTAGGGGTGCAAGTTTCAGCATGAATGTTATAGCTTCTTAAACTCTATGAATTCTTTCTATCTATTCAACCTTGTAAAGATGGTACATACATACAGTCCAACAATCTTGAACAATTATTTTCCCAATATTGTGGTCTTTATATATTTGATGCTTTACTTCTACATTTCACAGTACCTATTTGCTGTTTCCGAAACAAGATCTTTAGTATAGGAAATCCGGATATGTCGTCTTTATAATCTTCTTCTCATGTGCTTCTTTATTTATTTTTCTTTCCTTTTTAGGTCCAGTCTCACTCGAGAAAACAAAGGGAAATCTGTGTTCAACACTGCGATTTCAAGGTGAGTACTAATCACAAACTCAATACTCACAATATATTTCTCTTGGATTTAAAGTGTAGCTTAAAACTCCGTCGATCCGTCTGCTTTTGCTCTCCTCCCACCAATCTTTTCTCCTCAGAAAAATGAAGCAGACACAAAACGACTTGTGTAGTATTCACTGTATTAATAAAAGAGGTACACTATTCTACTTACATCAACCTCCTCTTGTTTCCAGACAAATCAAAGAATACTTTGTGTGTCCACTTCCAACTTCTGCTTTAAAATTTTAGGGTCAGTCTTAGTTGAGGCAAAAATATCAGAGGATAAAAATGCTCAACCCTTCCCTTCCACTGGTTTGCCCCATTCTAATGTCCCTGTATCTTCCCCAATGTGCTTACAAACACCACATATCTGTGGTCTGTTTTTTAAGATATGTGTAACTGAGAATAGTGTACATGTAGCTTGCTTTTAACCTTAAAATATAATAAAAAGTTTCAAAACTTACAATCTTGCCCTCTGTAAATAGGTTAGAAATATTCTACTACTGTGATCTGAGGACAATGATGTCTCCACCAGGTAAGTGATATTTGGGTTAAATAAATGAAACAAATGTAAAATATTTTAATTTACATTTTGGTAATATATAATTATATGTTCAGTGCTTGTTTATTCTGAAGTGGATTCTGTGTTATTGTCCTATCCATAGCAATAGTGCAAAAGTCTACATTTTCACGTTATAGTTTTTAGAGCAGTTACCTGCAAGTACTATTATTGTATGAACCAGAAAATGAAGGACCATTATTAATACATTTAAAATATCCAGCACCTATTCTAAATTAGTCTAAAAATATAAATCACTCTTGCTACAGTTTAAATTTGCACAGACAGCAGTTTTAATACCTACAGTCAGCATTCTTTCAATATATTTTAGAATGACCTCAGTAATTTGTATGTAATAGTGATAATTTACATAATTTGACAGAAGATTTGCATAGATTTAAAGTCTCACCTTTGTACGTGCTCAGAAAGCAAAAACAATGGCATTGATTTTCCCATGTTCTCATTGAAAAAGTGATTTAAAGAACAAAAAGCAACATTGCAGAATAAATCAAATAATTATGTACTGTATTATTCTATGTTCTTGGCATATTAGAGCTGTCCAAAGTGTATTACATTCCGCCAAGACCAATATTACAGATGGGCATATTAAGAGGCTAAAAATAATTAGAGTAGTATACAAATATATGAAGAAAAAAAACAAAAGAAAATTACAATTAAGAATGACCAAATAAAAATAAATCTAATTACTTGATAATGTTAGATGTTGTCATTTTAATTGAATTGGATATCTTGCAACAATCATTGTGAATTTGCAAGACTTTAAGAGAAATGTGGATATTGCAGATATAATACAAATATAAATTTAGCAGTGCACTGGGTGGGTTAAGGTTGTTTTCTTCTATTTTTCAAAACATCTTGGACCTTGTATTGTTTTTGGCTTGTATTTGTATGTATGTGTGTTTGTTTTTCTATACAGAGCACCTCCTCCCTCTTCATCTGTACTAGTTAGTCATCCCTCCTTCACCATAAGTATCTCAAGTACAGTAATTTTAAGAACTTATTTTATCTAAAAATTTGATTACCTGAAACAAAATTTAAAAAAAAATGATTTGGCTCAAGGAACTTCAAGAAAAGTAGAGACCTAGAGCTAGATTTACTAAACTTTGAAAAAGGAAAAGTAGAAATTAATTTATTGTTTTTATTTATTTAAAACTTTTTTTTTTAATTAAGTGTTTTTTTTAAAGAAACGAAGCTGATTGGGTCTTTTTTGACCCAATCAGCTTCTTTCTGTGCGACCCGTGTTACAAAAAACACGGGTCGCACCGTTCACACTGAGGGCGACACGGGTCAGACACGGGAATTACCCCTCGTTAAATCCCGTGTCTGATTCCCGGGTCTCTCTACCCGGGTCGACGCGGGTGAGACCGTTCACACTGAGCCTAGACCCGGGATTTTCGGTCTTGCCCCGGCAAAGTCCCGGGTTTTTGGCTCAGTGTGAACGGGGTATAATTGACTAAATGGAGTATCAAAATGTTAGCTTCAAGAAGAATTTCTGAGATGGTTTCAAAGGCCATGATTCAGAGTTGCGCATCTGTGCAAAATTCCCACGGATACGTAGCGGTTTAGCACAACTGTGCATGCGCCAAATGCACAAGGAAATCGTACTGCTGGCGCAATTTAGTGTAACCTCGTGCATCCGAATCCGGCTTTTTAACTATGCGAAAAGGAGCATTTTAAGATATGTTAAATAGAAATCTGGGCGTATATGAGCAACTGCGAGCGCATCCGTGCTTGCTGTAGCACGCAGATCCACCTTTATTTTTACACCAGCCTTGACCTGGTGTAAGTTGTGTTGTTTCTGAAAAATAACACCATAGCTGACGTCTAACTAAAGATTAGTAATACTGAACACCTGAAGAAACCATATTAAAAAAACCCATTCAACTGCGCATATCTGTTGATCCAGATTTGTATGTTTTTTCCTAAGGTGTGTTTGTATGCAACCAAGATATATAATAGACTTGTTTTATATTTAGTTTAATTTACCTTAAATAAAATTTTAACATGTAAAAACAAGTTTTTATTTTTAATTTGGTGTTTGACATTTTGGGTTACAATACAATAGGCTTTATTATTTTATTAGACAATACCAAGCTTGTTTAAAATTTTTGTGTAGTCTTATTTTTATGGGTTCGTTGAACCATTGTGTGTATATTAAAGATCTACTAAATTGTCTTAGAAGAGCCATATTTGTTTTTTTGTTTGGTGTTGGACCTGTATGCGCTATACAAAAATCATCAAATAGTGGATAATCAAAAAAAAGCTCAATTAGACGTATGCTGAGATGCGCTTGATGTGATTCGGATTGCTCATACGAATCAAAGACGGCATTTTCATGCACGAATGCGCATCCTTGAATAGCACGTATGCAAATTTGTTTGGGCGCATCCGCATTGTGGTAACGTGCAACTCTGAATCAGCTCCATAGTAATCAAAAACAACATATATTGTATATAACAGAAAAATGTATGCAATTGAATGGAAGCTATTTGTCATGAATAAATTTATCTACAGTTTTTGAAAAGTAAAATGCCAACAATGTCAGTCATTTCAATTAATGTCAAGAAAACTAGGCATCAACTACATGATTAATAAGAGAACAATTAAAATTGTTTTAAACCTTATGTGCCATAAAGTAGTTGCTATTTCTTGATAGCTTCTTCATAAAAGCCAGATTGATTCTCATCCTGGCAGCAATTAATTCTTCAAATGAAGTCTCCACATTTAATCCATCTTCAGAATTTGACAGATTAGACTGATGACTGATTTTAATAGGTTATATTGAAGCTACATTGTATTCAGTTGTAATTGACTGGTAAACTGCATTTGTATATAAATGCCATTGGTTGGCTGTCACACGTTATTTGGGAGTAGTTAGCTGATTTCAACATAAAGTACATAATATTCCTTTCAACAGTAACAGTAAACAATTAAGATGGGCACACACTAGAGTGATTATATTATTTTGCCCAATCCACGATAATCGTGCGTTTGGGCCGATAATCGCTCTAGTGTGTGGCCAGCTTTAGATTGGAATCAAGAATTATATATAAGATTTTGATTGGAGGTCAAAGCTTTGTTGTTGTTTTACTTAAACACATTGGGCCAGATCCAGAGCTACGCTTTTACTACACTGCGTTCTTACGCTAGCGTACCTTCTATGCACTCCCCTCGGCACACCCCTCTCATATACGTATTTTAGGCGCCTTACGCTTTCCATACACTACCTTAACTTTATGCTGCATAACCACTATCGGATGTACTTCCCACACGTAACTACACTGCTAAACACGCCCATACTGTACAATTTAAATGCTAGCGGCTAGCGTAAATTCACTCGCGCATGTTGTTCTGGATCTACCTTATTAACTGTGAGAAGAAGTAAACATATTAGTGGTATATTTATAGATTTTTTTCTTAAAGCAACCAACCAGAAATCAGATTATAGCTATAATTTAAATATTCTAGAAAATGATATCTTAACGCCATATGTTACTTCCGTAATATGGTGCCAGATTGCGGACTTTGCATGATAGAATGTGCTACAATTCAGTCAGGCTTTTTTTAGGCACTTTTTCTAGGCACCTGGGGCCTCATTTACTAAGATTTGAGTAAAATCGCCGGAGATTGAAGTAGTTTACCGGAGATTTGCAAGTCTCCGGATTTACTAAAGTAAAATCTCCACAAACTCTCCGGAGATGAGTGGAGACTTAAATCTCCGGTGTTTAAATCTCTCTGGCGATTTTTTGCATGAGGACCATACAAATCTCTGGATTTACTAAGGGGAGACTTTCAAAATCGCTGGTGTTTGGGCTTAAAGTCTCTCAAGATAAATCTCAGGGGGGTCAGTGGAGACTTTGCTAAAATCGCTGGCAAATGGTCATGTAATCATTTGTCAGGGTATAAAAGTAAAGCGTAAATGTATTTCAGCTGCTTGTTAAGACTCAAACAAAAGCTATGGCTATTTGTGTGCTGCATATGCATAGTGGATATTTAATGGGTAGTTTAGGTTTAATAAGGGCAACATAAAGGAAAGAGAAATATAACCATGATAAGCATATACAGTAGGTGTGTTACAGTATGTACAAGACTGCACATATACCTACATAGACATGGATACACTAGCATAAACAGAGCATATGCATATTCATACAAAGATTCCATAGTCAGGTAGATGCATTGCATAACAAAGCTAGAGCAGCTATTGAGTTACAGATACAGTATCCCAGATAAATGAAACTATATAATAGTAGAAGGATATATATTTTTTATCTACCATACTCAACATTTTTATTTACAGATTCCTATGACAACTCTCAATTTGCTTTAAAGCAAACTCTGGCTATTTACAGTGAAACAAGCATTTTCCCATAGATAACACTACATTAATACAAATAGCATTTAAATAGTCTCCTGTGTGTGAAGTCTCACGAGTTCAAGTCAAACTCCAGCGATTTTGATTTAAAAAAAAAATCCCTATACTTAACATTACAGTGAAAAAAATCGCTGCCATCTCCGGAGATTTAAATCGCCGGTAAACACATCGCCAGAGTTTCAAAATCGACATGCAAAATCGCCTTTTAGTAAATGCTGAGATTTAATTCTCAATGTCGCCCCTCAACACAGGCGATGTCAGGCGACTTGCAGAGGCGATTTAAAGCACCCCTTAGTAAATCTGGCCCCTGGTATGTAATTACATTGTTGCATGGTCAATTCAGCACTAGGTTTCTAAAAGGCCT
>WWET01000910.1:23068-45220 GCA_011038615.1 Limnodynastes dumerilii | reverse complement strand
GTGAAGCGCGGATTCGGCAGATCCCTATCTGTACTACTCCCTGCAATAGACGCTGCTGCAGATCTATGCACTATGCTGCTCTGACAGCTTTGAAGGTATACTTTTAAGCATGTCAGAGCAGCTTTGCACATGGCTCTGCAGCAGCGCCATAGAAAGCGGTGTATGGTGCCGATAACCTGCTGGGACCGATAATCGTTGTAGTGTATGGCCAGCTTAAGGCTCTGAATAGCCTGTTGCAAAATGGGCAGTCTTTTAAAAACCCGCATTCAGAGCCGTAATAGCTCTAGCTGTGGGTTACTGTAGCACACTGATGCTTGTAGTGCTACAAACACTAGCATGCCCAAGGATTCCAGGGCATGCTGGCACTTGTAGAACCAAATGCACCAGCATGCCCTGTCATCATGTGCCCACCGCCACATGTTAATGTCCCCCTTAGATGTACAATTAAAAAAATAGGGCCGGCCCTTTACATTTGATTTAAAAAAAAATTACATTAAATACAGTAAAATATAAAAAAAAATGTTATATATTAAATAAAAATAACTTACCTGCTTTGATGGGATCCAGACTTGTAAGCTTTAAACGATGTCAGCGTAAGGCAGAAGCGCAGGCACCGTACAGCACCGCAACTAATTCTTAAATCATGAAAACACCACTTAAATATCGTGGAACTCCCCGTTCCAAAGGTGAGGTGCTGTTGGAAGCGGGCACAGACGGATGGCCACACTGGCGCCTGTCTTTCTGTGCTCGCTCCCATTGTGAGCATGCGCAGTGCTCATATTGGCTGCGCTTCCGTCTAATAAAAAGACTGAATCCAGCAGTAGAACTCCCTGCAATGGAATCTTCAGAGTTGGCCAAGTCTGACCAAGAGTGTGTCATAGACAAAAATAATAAAGGATTGGACCCAGACTTCTGCAGAAGGTGTTTTTTTTACTGATCACTAGGATCAGACAACACCCAAGAAGCATTCCCATTATGGATCCAGAGCTCTCTACTGAAAGTGTTTCTGATGGCGGGATGAGCGGGATGCAGAAAACCGGAGGGGGAGGGGGATATGTAAATAGTACGATTAGAGTGGGGGCATGCTAAACTCCCTTCAGACTTTTTTTTCCCTTGGACGACGCTGCTACCATGCACAATAGCGACGCTGAAGTCAGAGAGTTAATACCTCTCCATCCAAGGAACGTCCTGTCCGGACCATGGAGAAAGTAGCAAACAGCCCGCCTTTTAGTCCGCAGCATCATGGAGATGAGGGTCACAGCTTGCTTGAACCGCAACCGGAGGAAGCGCACACAGTCAACAACTACAGCGTCCTGGGAACAAAGGAACTCCGTGCCTGCAACCCAAGTATACACTTTGGCGTCTACAGGTCACTGGAGGTGCGTCTATAAGTGAACTTCAAAGGTATGTGCTGTACATTTCCTACAGTACATTGAACAGTATAACCTCTAAACAGGCATCACCTTTTTTCATTCGGACTTTTGTTTTTGGAACTATATTTACTGACTCTACAAGCCATCACAAATTGAGACCGCATTACTGGCTTGTATGCATATTTATCACCAGAGAGTTAATACAGGCTTCATTTTTGGAACTGTATCACTTTGTTACCAATTGATTTGATTCTTCTTTCTCATACAACCAGCTCACGATCTTTTTGTTGGCTTTATATTATTTGTAAAGTGAAAGTTAACGCACCCCTTTTCTTACAAAGTATCCTTTTATTTTTGTCTCTCACAGACTATTAAAGGTTGTTTATTTGTATACTTTCACTAGGGAAGCACCCGATACTGTTTTTTCACGTATTTTTATATCTATGTACTATGCTTCTCTGACAGCGGTGAACGTATACTTCAGAGCTGTCATAGCAGCTTTGTACATAGATCTGCAGCAGCGTCTATTGGAGGAATAGGGAGCCATTCAGCTTGCTGATTGGCTCTCTTAAAACATTGGGAGCTTGCTTCAGATTTAAATCAAACTTCTCAAAAGACCAAACAATCGTACTAGAGCGTTTCTGGTGTGTTTGAAAAATTGATCTTGCCATTAACTACAGTGATTATTTGCCCAGTAATTGGGTGATCGTGGCCGATAATTGCTCTTATGTATGGCCAGCTTAAGTATACCTCTGTCCTGCATGTGTTCACCGTTTAGCCTCACTTCTGTGTTCGACTCTCTGCTGTCATGGAATCCGAGCCTTACTCCGTATTGCAATATCATAGGGAGTGTAGGAGAAACAAGAAAAGAGAGATGGTGGGGTGCCAATAATGTAAAATACCTAAGGTTTATTGAAATTAAAGAAGCATAAAAAGGTACTTACAAGTGAGCAATGACATGGACAGGGTGGAAATGTGTAATATTGAATGTTGGAGGTAGTAGTACTCTTTGGCAAAGAGTACTACAACCTCTATCATCTCCACTATACTGGCAGATATATCTGTGGCACCCCTGCAGTGTGCACAAGGCTATAGCCGGGGAGAGAGACAGCTTGAGGCTGTTGCTTAGCAACAGCCAGAAAGAGGTGCACTGTGTAGCGTGTGAGGCCTCTGGATAGTTCGGGGGAAGACGAGAAGAGTGGGAGAGTCTGTCTGAGGTCAAGGAGAGAGGCGCAGTTGCTGTGAGGTAACGGAAAAGGGCAGTCTTGGCAGTGTGTGTGAGGCACGGCAGAAAGAGAAAGGCAGTGACAGGAAACAGTGTTGGACAGAGAGCAGAGAGCCGGTGGATGACTGGTGAAAGGAGGAGGAGCGGAGTAGAATGGCTGAGGCAGACAGGCAGAGTTGGATCTGAGAAAGTTAAAGAAGTGAGAGGCAGTGACCCGCTACAACTGTTGAAGAAACAGTTGGATAAACTGATGTTAGGACTGGCAGAGATGCGCAGATGCGCAGGTACATAGCATGGCCCAGTCGACAGTGACAAACAATGAAGAATCTGGATGGAGAGCGGCAAGGCGGAGGACCGATGACTGGTGGGAATCATCCCATATTCAGGGGAGAAGACCCATTGATCACTTTGATGCACTAGGCCATCCCATCTGCTGGAGGTGTCAGGAAATGGGACTTATTGAACGTTATTGTCTCAGGCTCCCTCAATCGATAGCAGTGAGCGGACAGCAGGGAGCTCGAAAACAGCAGCCCCTCACCTTGAGAAGTAAGAGAAGCTTGGAACAAATGACTAACGTGGGGGGAAAAGAAGGTCATCACAATCAAGGTTTTAGGCATTGTCCTATGGTTTAATGTGCGTAGGGGATACGGATTTATTAACAGGAATGACACCAAGGAAGACGTGTTTGTCCATTATACTGCAATAAAAGAAGAACAATCCAAAGAAGTATCTTCGCAGTGTGGGAAATGGAGAGGTGGTAGAATTTGATGTAGTGGAAGAAAGGGTGTTCAAGCAGCTAATGTCACTGGTCCTGGTGGTGTTTCAGTTCAAGGGAGCAAATATGCAATAGATTGTGCTTACTATTGGCGTTATCCACCATATTTTTTAAAGCGTCCAAATGTGCAAAGACCACAATGGGCCGTATCCAGAACTACGGCCGTCTTCCATAGACGGCCGTAATTCACTGAACAGTAGCTACTGCGCATGCATAGTAGCTATTGTACGTAATCTGCGTATCGTTTCGATGCGTAGATTGCGTATATGTGGTCTTTTAGACGGAAAAGGACAGTCTTGGCAAGCTGTGAGGAGCAGTGTGTGTGTGAGGAATGGCAGAAAGAGGAAGGCAGTGACAGGAAACAGTGTTGGACAGAGAGCAGAGAGGTGGAGGTTGACTGGTGAAAGGAGGAGGAGCGAAGTAGAACGGCTGAGGCGGACGGGCAGAGTTGGATCTGAGAAAGTGAAAGGAGTGAGCGGCAGTGACTGTGAGAGGACCAGAGGGCTGAAGCTGAGATGACAGTGGAGCAGATGAATATAGGAGCTGGAGAGACTGTTAGAGGGAGAGAGTTTTGGTGACAAGGCAACAGCTGAGGAGAAGGTGCTAAAAGAACTGATTGAAAATTAAACAATGGTAAAAATGGAGCAGCCAAGGAGGGTATCAAAGGTGCTGAGGGAGAGAGGAAGTGTGTTGGTTATAGCATTTGCTAAAAAGGATTGAAGGCAGAGTAAGAGAAAGTGAAGTGAAAATAACTTTGCAGAACTGTTGGGGGTACCATTCTTAAGAACTAAATAAGCTAAATATAACTGTTTACCATTAAAGTAACGTGACCTTTCTTGCACTGGGAAGGAATCAATAATAATAACATAGGGGCAGATCCAGAACTACGCTTTTCCGCGATTTTACGCGTGGCGGAGACATAAATTCGCAGATACGTACGCACTGTGCATGCGCACCATAGAAAATACGCACATTCACGTAGCGTAATTGTGAACGTATGGGAAATTCACGTATGTGTCACGTAAATACTGACGTGTGGGCGTGCCAATTTTTACATTTTAGTCAACAATACGTGCGTTTTACGTGAAGTAGGCGGGGGGTGGTATTTAAAGTATACAGTATGGGCGTGCTAAGCTGCGTACGTTCAAGTAGTCAGTACGTCCGTTCGCGGACGTACTCTGTTACGTTTGAAAAAGTTAAGGTAGGGTTTGGACAGCGTATCTTCACAAAATACGTCTGTGCAAGGGGTGTGCCGGGGGGAGTGTAACGAATTTACGCACACGAAAATACGCTCCGCGAATAAACGTACGGCACACGTAGTTCTGGATCTACCCCATAGACTGTGTAGTGGACTTAAGCCTTGATACAAACTTAAAGTAAAATTAGTTTAGTATTTTTTTTCTCTAAATGCAGGTATTGGTTTGTTTGCACATTGCCTAAATTTTGATAATTTTCTGTTGCCCTGTGACAATTGCTGTCCTTGTTTAATTATAGTATATTATTGTAAAAAGAAAATGGTAAAGTTTTCTGCTAATCTGAAACATTCATGGAAATATCATGGAAAATATTTATTAAATCTAAAATTCATTTGAAATTATTTATCAAAACTAAATTTATTTCACTTAAAGTGATTCTGAGTTTTCTTACATTGCTTACACCTCTCTGCAATCCACATCCACCACTATTATTATTATAATTCCTGTAGCCCTTACCACCCGGTTATCACATATCCATTGTGTCAATGGGCCTGATCTAGATCTACGATGTTGCACTGAGCGTATTAACGCTCAGTGTAACATCGATGCACTCCCCCCGACTCTCCCCCTGTCCCAGCGTAATTACACACTGTTATGCCGGCTGAAGGCTACCCCAACTACAGCTGTCGTAAGAGTGTAATTACGAAGGGAAACACATCGTAGCGTCCTAACCCTGTCCTCCCTGCCTAATTACCCTGCCTCCCCCACCTACCTTCCCTAACTGCAGCGTAGTTATGGCGAGGAACACCCCCTCAACGCTGCAGTTTACGGACACCCTATCCTTCCTAAAGACAATCACTAACTACGCATACGCAGATCAGCTAAATAGCCAACCTTATGCAAACAACCGCCATAACTACGGCGGCGGGCGTTAGTCAGGATCAGCCCCAATGTGCATTTGGATTGGAACGGTTATTACGATGTCGATGTTTTAATGTGTGATTTTAGACATTTCCACTGTGAATGTCATTGCTCACTTATGAATACCTTTTTATGCTTCTTTAATTTCAATAAACCTTATTTTACACTATTGCCACCCCGCCATCTCTCTTTTCTTGTTTCTCCTACACTCCCTATGAAATTGTAATACAGAGCTGAGGCTGGTTTCCATGACAGCAGAAAGGAGGCTACACGGTGAAAACGTGGAAGTGTACCAAGACACGGAGGATCCTGGTTTTTGTCTGCAGAAACCATTAAAGTGGAACTTACATTAGAGCTGTCTTACATCATGGACATGTGTGGTGACTGAATGTTAGAGGTCAAATGTGAGGAATTGCGGAGAGGTGTGATAGCAAGAGAGTTGCTTCATATGACGCCATAAGGGCTGCTGTTACGAAAAGGGAGCTTTCCCTTTCTTTACGCATGTTGTATCTCCAATGTAAAGGCAGAGATAGGCATGCAAATTAGGAGACATTAGGCATGCAAATTAGGTGGGAGAAGCCCCGTTACGATCAGCTATGCGGCAGTAAGCCCGCATAGTTTATCGTAAAAGTTAGGGTAGAAATCAGGACACGTTAGTGTCCAGATTTACTCCTGACAGTGGGAGTGCATGGGTGTGCAATCCCCACTTCGATGGCGGGCATACTGACTCGGTCAGGATCCGGCCCACTGCAACCAGGAAAATATGGCTTTTTTTGTATCACTAGGTAGCTTATTATAAATATATTATTGAAAATACTGGACCAGATACAGACTTCTGATGCTGCAGCACTTAGAGCTCCAATCACCAAGCCTTCTATTCAGGAAAGGGTAGGCCACTCCCCTCACTTGCACAAGTGATACCTGAACTCTACCGTAATACTTTAAGTAAAGATGACACGGAAGTCTGAATAAAAATGTAGGGCACTAGCACATGCTTTCTGAACTGCTTAAATACCTCATCCTTCCTATTAGCATAAGCAATATCCACATCCAACCTGTCCCTTCCCACCATCTAAAAGACTTTTACTATGGAAGTCTGGGTCTTAAGGAGTCACACCTGTACTGGAAGTAAAGTGTGGACAAAATGTCGGTATATGTTGTATATGGAAGTCTTTATCTGGTCCACTGTCATTAATTAGAGGTTAGAGGAAAGGAAGTTTCACAACCAGCAAAGGAAAGGGTTCTTTACAGTAAGGGCAGTCAGGATGTGGAACTCACTGCCAGGGAAGGTTGTGATGGCAGATTCACTTGATATGTTTTAGAAAGGATTAGATACATTTTTAGCAGGAAAGGACATCCAGGGTTACCAGGACCGCAAATTTAAATGAAGGCCAGTAGTGGAATCAGGGAGAAATAGGATGTCATCTTGGGTCAGCAGGGATTATTTATTTATTTGTTTATTTGTTTATTTTTTCCAGATTGCAACAGTTTGGAGGTGCTTCATATGGATTAACTTCAAATATAAAGATAGGGATCGCAGGAGGACTGGTGTCTTTTTTCAACCTCATCAACTATGGGCTGGATCCAGACCTAGTTAAGTGCTTCAACTTAGTTACTCCTGGACTAAACCATGGTGATTGCAGGGGAGTCATATTTCATCTGTTACAAACAGTATTAAGAGGTGATGTTTCCTATCTCAAGTCTAAATAACAGTGTGATAGTAAAGCTGGTCAGTATCTGTGTGCAGTAAACAATTCAAAGATATATCCCTGCATGCACAGAATACAATTTGACTCCCCCTGCAATCAACATGGTTTAGTCTAGATGTAACTAAGTTCAATGACTTAACTAAGTCTGGATCCAGCCCTATGTTACTATGATTAATATAACTTTAAATAATATGGCCCTTTGCAGTTATTGCAGCATTTCTTTTTACATTTAAATTAAAGATGACCTTTCCAAATTGAAATCCACAGCTTCAAACTAAAATCATTTAGGAGACTATTTTATACCATTTATTAAAGCGAAATAAATTGTTCTTTAATATGTACAGCATGTAACAATTACTAGACCTTAATCCATTAAACGATTGGGTTATATAAATATGCATATATAGTGGGAGAGTGAAGGTTATGTTATTTCTACACAGACATCTACAAATTTATTTCTGGTCAAAAGGTCAGTGATGCATTAGAATAGAAATAAACTAGTGGCTTCTGGCAATGGTGCATTTGCTAATTTACAGTAAATTTTTAATACATTATGTTAAAGTGTCTTAGCCTACAGGATTCAAGGGTGATATAGTCTTTCTGGAGATACAGCTGTGCAGCAAAAAAGATGATTAATAAGAATATGTGACTGTTGTTTACAGGTTAAACGATAAAAAAAAAATGTTCTTTGTTACTAGGGGAAAAGTAGCAAAAAATGTGAAACTAATGACATTAACTTGGAAAGAATGTTATGACATTGAGAACAGTTACTATAGAGACTGACCTAATATATTCTGACTGTTTAAATGGATGCCTTTGTTTTCAGTAAGACATGTAGGTATGTTAGTTGAAAATAATTTGAAATATATATTATCAATGACTGTTGATGAGGAGTTGCAAATTGTGAGGTAAAAAATCCAGATTTATCAAATGCTTAATATAATCTTTGCATTCTGAGACGGAGTGAGAGAGAGAGAGAGTGTGTGTGTGTGTGTGTGTGTGTGTATGTTTGTGTGTGTTTGTGTGATACAATATTGTACTGTTATACTTAGAACAGTGTCGCCGACTCTCCCGGAATATACGGGTGACTCCGGAAATGTGGACTGTTCTCCCGGTAGAGCAGGTAAATCTCCCACAAGTCCCGCTTCCTGTTTCTCATTACAGCAATTCCTAGTATTACTAGGAATTGGACAGGGTTCTATGTTATTTCATTCATCCAAGACTTCCTGTAGGGACAAAATACAGAGTTGGCAATCTTGACCTTGAAGTAGATAATTTTAATAGATACTTAACTTACTATTTGAAGAATAAAGCACCTTTTTTGCATTAAGATAATTATATCTTGCCTATAACATATAACCGTCTAGTAACACATAAAAAACATACGAAAACGCAAACAAACCCAAAAAGCTTTACTGTTGTTAAGGTTTTCTAAGGCAGCCTTCCAAAGCCATTGAGATGAGATCATAAGGTTCATAGCACATGCAGAATTGAGCCAATTTATCTATCTGACTCATAGTAAACACCAGAAGCAAAGAGAATGTTGTTTTCTTTCTTTGCACACTGAAAATGATTTGTACATTATTGTGGAGAATAATGAATGGAAATTTGTTATAAGCACAAAGAAGTCAGTGAAATATCCTGAACCTTATTTTTTATGGTTAAAAAAAAGCATTTTTGTTTCTTATTTAGCATTTAAAGTATAGTATTTTGTTCATGTTGCTTTCATTTGAATGTTAAGTTAAAAATTATATTTGGATATCTCCTGTGGCAATTTAATTGTGGGGGGAATAATAACATAAAGATATTGAATATGTTAAAGAACTGTTTTTTAATTGTAACTCTTTGTCACTTTCATTTTTATTTCCAAATGTATTAAAAGCCTGAGGAGACAGCTGTTGGGGGAGATGTGCAGATTTTGAAACCTACTATAGAGAGTCATTATGACTTCAAAGCAAAGATAGGAACAGAATAAGAAATGTTTTATGAAAGTCTACCTGATCTCTAGTGGTGTGTCCATGAGACACAACTAGTTACTGAGATCATATCATAGAAGCTGTGTAATGTAAATCAGCAAACAAGAAATGCCTTTGTCTGGATTACTGAGAAATTCCACAGCATTTGTAGTAAGATGTGTAGTATGCATTAAAATTGTTTGCTCCCTTACCCCTCACCTAGAACATTTATCACCAGGAGCATGCAAAGACCATGGGAAGCCCTTTCTGGGCCACATATGGCCAAGCAATAGAAAATGACCTTCTATAAGGGTAAGAGAGGTAAATGTGCTCTTTTATTTGTAGAGCGTACAATGGGTTTTAACAGGTCAAAGAGAGAAGTATGGATTGTTACTGGAGACAGGGTAGCGTGGCTTGTTTTAAGTGGAAGAGATAAGAATGAGCTATAGAGAATAGGGGAAAGGCATAGGCGTATCTATAATGGGTGCAGGGTGTGCAGTGCACACGGGCCCCTTAGAACAGGGGGCCCTGTGGCATGCGCACCCTGGGCTGGAGGGGGGCCAATCAGCGTCAGCATCTATTTCTTCCCTCTAATATCTTCCGGAGGGAAGAAATAGATACCAAATTAGTCCCCCTTCCCCTGCGCTGGAACTGTCCCGATTCGCGGGGTGAAAAGGGGGCGGGGCTTACATCGCCGTTAAGTCCCGCCCCCTTTTCTGGCCGCGAATCTGGACAGTCCTGTCTCAGGTAAGGGAAAGGGGGTCCATGTGCAAATCCTGCACACGGGCCCACTCACTTCTTAAAACGCCCCTGGGGAAAGGGCTACTAAAGGTAGAAGAGGGTTGACTAGACTGTATTAAGTGGATGAGGGGAGAGTTAACAGTTGTAGATGGAAGAGGGGAGACTGGACTTCTACAAGGGGAAATAGATGCTACTGCTGCAGCCGAATATATGACTGACAGTTGAAGAAAGACATTACATTAGATATATTGAGTGCTGACTTTCAGACATATTGATATCCAGCACAAAAACAGACCACACTCTGCCTTAATATTATACCATCTCATATGTGGTATATAAATTCAATGATGCCATATTACAGACTGAACTATACCCTGATACTATACCAACCTCATGTATGTACAGTCACTGATACCCAGCACATTGGGCTGGATCCAGAACAACGTCCGTCGGCCATGATACGTCCGTCAGATGCCGAAAGATCTTAAAGACCGCATATACGCAATCTACGTAATGAAACGATACTTAGATTACGTAAATTAGTTACTAAGCATGCGCAGTAGCTATTTTCGGCATTTGACGGACGTATTATGGGCGACGGACGTTGTTCTGAATCCAGCTCATTATACTAACCACATTGTGACCTGACTATGCCAGTCAATCCCTCCAGCATTTTTCCTGGGCTCTAACAGCTCCACCTCTCCCTGTCTCTTAGTTTCCTTGCACTTTACAAATTCCATTTTCATAAACCATTAAAAAAATAAAATAAATAAAGCTGTAATTTTCTCAGAAATATTGACAAAATTTGTTCTTATAGGACAAGAAGTGGATAAAATTTGCCACATTTTCAACCGACGGGAGCCACTGACATGATGGCTGTCTTTCAGAAGTAGAGGCAGACGAAAGTTCTTTTTCTGCTGTTTCTATTTTGAATAGGCAGCTATTTTAGATTGGCTTACTTAACAATTCATTTTCGGAAGCGCCCCCGGACCCACCGCAGAAGAGGTGAATAACCTCTTCAGGGACTTTTAGTGTTAGGGGGAGGGTAATGGTCATGGAAGGGGATGTTTAGGAGTAGGATCAGGCTGCGGGGGGAACGGAGGGTTAGGGTCAGGCTGTGAGAAAGGGAGGGTTAGGGTCAGACTGTGAGGAAGGGAGGGTTAGGGTTAGGGTAATAGAAGGAGAGGGTTAGGGAAAGGGTTGGGGTTAGATTTGACTTGAAGCACCATGTTCAGTGCTTCGGGGATCGATTGCTATGGCTCTTCGAGGAGAAGCAATAGATTTCCGAGCCAGTTCGGAACTCACTGGGAGAGAATGGTCCTATTGAAATATTCTCAATGGGGACCCACACCCATTTTCAACTATGAACTATTCCAAATATATAATATTTTTTCATTTTTCTATAATTTAGCATGCTGCGCCAACCGATTAGCTGGAGAGGGCTAATTTTTCTTATTTAATATGTAAAACACTTTCTGGGAAATAGTCTCTTGCTTTTCCCTAGACTTAATACTTACTATACAGACTTGTAATATTCTGATGCACACTACTTTAACACAGCTGAATATTACATAACATCCAACATCAAAAGTAAAGCATATCACCCCTAGGAAGAAAATCACAATAAAGTTAATCACATGTACATGAAAGAAAAACATTTTCTCACTGTTTTATTATTTGCCTGAAAGTGCTGTTATTTCTATATACTGAGTGCTTGTTGAGTCTGCATGAATTATTACATTTCACTTACAATTTCCATATTTTGTATCTAAAGAGTCCAGGACACAAGTATGTCTGGCAAGTGAAGTACTTTATATACCACATAATATCCACAGAAGCTGAAAAATATCAAAATAACAGAATCACATTTGTTGTTTGAGAAAATTTTCATCTATAGATATTATTTTTCTGGTCGGTGTGTTATTTTAAAAAAATTCAATAAAGCGACAACAAATTCAGAAAATTTTACTGCAAGTACTATAAAGTAATATAGTGAATGAATTGAATAGGATCTTTCACTTTTAACCTATACATTGGAATACATATATTGGAAATTTTTCTATTGGGTACCACAGCATAAAATGTGATGGTTTGAATGACATGATATGAGCTTTTGTGTGTTTTTGGAAATGGAATAGGTCTATTAGATTTTAAATGAGAAAATTACAGAAGATGCCCTTGATCTTGTTTTTACCTCATCTTATTATGAATATTTCAATACACTATTTACATTTTATAAATTGAGAGATAAAAAAATTCTCTATTTATGTTCATGATTTATTATTGCATACTGAAGGTTAGATTTCAGAATGTTATGGGTCGATTAATATTTATTAATTCTGTCTGCCTGACTATTTTATCAAATTTTAAAATATACCACGATAAAACTGAGGCTTTACACAGCTTCTAAGTAAACATCTTGTTTTTGGCTATACATTTACTCTGGCCAAGGTTTGTTTTGATATCCTATTAAAAAAAACAAAAATATTGTGTTAGACAAAGTTGTAGACTTACCCCTACATAGAACCCATAAAATATAGAGTCTGCTTTAATAATTTTTGAATTCCGATGAAGGTGCCCATCTTAGCTGATAAAATACTAACATATATTAGTCTTGTGTAATCAGGCCAGTTATTATTAGCATTTGATTGAATTATATAGCATATCTCCCAAGTGTTCCAATTTCAGCGGGATAGTCCCGCTTTCGGGGGACTGTCCTGCTGTCCCGCCCGCCTCACAACTTGTCCCGAGAGATCAGACTCTCGGGACAAAGTTGTGGGTTTTTTTTGTTTGTTTTCTTTGTAATGCTCGTGCCACTGTATATGCGGCAGGGCTTTACATTGCACAGTACAGGTAATACAGTTTCCTATAGGAGCCCTGTAGGACCACATCTGTCACTGTGAATGGCAGTGACCGAACCTATGCGGTCACTGCTATTCTAGAAACAGATTTGGTCCTACAGGGCTCCAGTACAAGTACTGCACCACGTGACTGCAGCAGACTGGACCAGGGAGCGTCAGTGAGAAGGAGTGCCGCGGAGGAAGGAGAAATCATCAAAAGTAAGTAACAGAAGAGGCTGGAACTAAGGGGCAGACAACGGAGGCTGAACATAAGGGGCAGACAATGTAGGCTGGAAATAAGAGGCAGACAATGGAGGCTGGATATAAGGGGCAGACAATGGAGGCTGGACATAAGGGGTAGACAATGGAGGTTGAACATAAGGGGCACACATGGAGGCTGGACATAAGGAGCAGTTAATGGAGGCTGGACATTAGGGTCAGTCATGGAGGCTGGACATTTAAAGGGCAGACAATGGTGGCTGGACATAAGGGACAGACATGGAGGCTGGACATTTAAAGGAGCAGACAATGGAGGCTGGACATAAGGGGCAGACAATGGAGGCTGGACATTTAAAGGTTGCAGACAATGGAGGCTGGACATTTAAAGGGGTAGACAATGGAGGCTGGACATTTAAAGGGGCAGACAACGGAGGCTGGACATTTAACGGGGTAGACAATGGAGGCTGGACATAAGGGGCAGACATGGGGGCTGGACAAAAGGGACAGACATGGAGGCTGGACATTACAAGGGGCAGACATAGAGGTTGGACATTTAAAGAAGCAGAAAATGGGGGCTGGACATCACAAGGGCAGACATGGAGGCTGGACAAATAATAAAGAGGCAGACATAAAAGCTGGACATTACAAGGGGCAGATATGGAGGCTGGATTTTATATGAGGCACACATGAAAACTGGACAAATAATAAAGAGGCAGACATGGAGGCTGGACATTACAAGGGGCAGACGTGTAGGCTGGACATTACAAGGGGTAGACATGGGGCAGATATGGAGTCTGGACAATAAAAGGGGCAGATATGGAGGCTGGACATAATAATAAGGGGAAGACTGGAAAGCTGAACATTACAAGGGGCAGACATGGAGGCTGGACAAATAATATAGAGGCAGATATGGAGGCTGGACATAATAATAAGGGGAAGAACGAACATTTAAGAAACCAGGACAGACACACCTGTTACTTGCTCTCTGAAGAAACCTTTTAGAAGGAGAAACGCGTAAGAGCTTCTTGCCACAGCTCCGTTTTACATCATTTGTTATTGGCACATCTTCCATCTGACACCTCTGGCACCAGCACGATTGGAACGGCGATTATAGCTGCGCTGGCACGCAGCTCACCACCGCTTAAAGCACAGTCTTCCAAAAGAGCTACTTTATGCCTAGTTGCTACTAGAGAACCACGGCATCCAAACACAGCCGTATAAGCACTGCACTTTCTGCCCACAAGCACAGTGGAACGACTACTGTAGCGGCACAGCCTCCAAATATAGAGCCCTTAGACGCTGACTCCATTGGACATATCAACAGGAGTGAGACCCAGATCGTTGCCTAAACAGAGGTGGTAATTATTCTTTGGCACAGCCAGTTTATTTACTTCTTGCACTATATCCAACACTGTGCTGAATATATCCTTTTCTATAATCATCTGGATCGCTATATGGTGCTTTAATTAGCAACTTTTTGCCTATTCGTGACTTGAATTTTTTCAGCATGATGCCATAAATAACTACAAGTGCCCTCAACTACATCTGATACATTATCTTTTCCACTTGTCTACTGATGTGTGCTTTATCCAGTAATATACAGGACTTGCAACGTTGCATATTGCCTAATATTCATTGATATATTTTCTAATTGGATGTTTTCTGATTACTACGGAGCCTAATTTTGAATATTTACTGTGGCTATTATATTGTATTATTTTATTGTTCTTGTTTTTTATCTTACTAAATCATGTTATATGATTAGTGGTTTTTAAGAACTTAAGTCTATTGAATAAATATTTGCTATATTCATAATCTCCTAGCGCTTTTTTCTACACTAGACCTACTGGTCTGGGTGATGAAAGACACACCCACTTTCCCAGATACGCCCACTGGGTGGTACAAGACACACCCCCTCTACCAGGCAAAATTTTGTCCCTCTTTCAAATTCTCAAATGTTGGGAGGTATGATAATAGGGAAATGTATAAAATTATTCATAGATGTATGTTATTATTTAAACCCTTGAGTGTCCTCCCTTAATCATAGCAATAGTTAAATCCATTTTAGTGATTTTAGTTTTTAACCTCATTCCTTGTTGAACTATTTTGCAAATTTGACTGTACTATGTACAGCTTGTCTGGTGATGCTATAGTGAATGGGGTGAATCATTTCCAAAGAGTTTGAAACAAAAGGTACCATATTATTGCTATAACACAAAGATACTAAATAGACCCTTTGCATATTGTATTTCTGGTCACTTTGAATGTCACATAACTAGAATTTAGGTTTTACTTTGGGTTGCAGTGTATTTGTTGATATAGTGCATGAAATGGTACAATTTCTTTTGCCATGTTCAGTAATCTGGAAATCAGGATCTTAATAGACCTGTCTTTGCAGTGTGGAGGTCAAATGTATCCCTAATTTCAATTCTTGTCAGTGGTACAGTAGCTGTTGTCACTGCTAATGCTGATTAATCCATATTCCACTTTCTCTAATTACTATATAGACCTATATTGTCATGTATATATCAAAGTTTTATTAAATCTTCCAATCTCTAAATACTGTTTTATAGATTTGTTATTTTTATTGTTATTTGTTATTTAATATTCACTTTCTTAAACATTGACTTGTGGTCTTTTATTTCCCCTTTTTCTTATCCCCAGCACATCCTCATTTTGTACTACATGTGGTTGTAGCCACAATTTCTAACAGCACCACTCATATATTTTAGCCCTCGTAAAGCAAGTTAACACCTAGAATTTTTTAATCGACTGCCATTTGTATAAGTAATGGCACTACCCTCAGAGGTAGGATAGGATGACTTTTTGGGAGCGTGACTTTGTGTAACCTTGCATTGCTGCCAATAAATGTGTGTGTGTGTCTGTGTGTGTGTCTGTGTGGTACATATTTATTGGATTTTATTTATTTCATTTTAAGAATTTTAGACAAAAATATGGGATAAAACTTGTCTATTAAATAAGGACACGTTTACTTTGTATCATCTTTTTGAATTGTGAGTATAACAACAGGTGTGTAAATCCCTGTACTGATTAGTGTACTATGTCTGACAAGTCTACCAATAGCACTTGCAAAGGCTTAGGGCTCAAACCTTGGGTCAAATTGGGTCCACTTTGGATAAGTGGTAAGAGTGTTTTTTTAAATAATTGCAGCTTGTGCTCTTGCGATTCATAGAAACATAGAAAGTGACGGCAGATAAGAGCCACATGGCCCATTCAGTCTGCCCAGTTGTTTGTTTATTTAAGCCTAAACAGGATTCATCCTGTTATGTAACGTACTATCCTCTTCTCTACTGAATGCATCAGCTGGGTGGGACATATCTGATTAACACAGATGGCAGGCAGCCAGTGGGCAGAGAAGCTGCTGTGTGTTGCAGTATGTGTTATCACTGTTTCTATAAGAAGCCCACAAGGAGTATGGAGGTTCGGGATAAGATGCGATCTGCAATGTGAGAATGTGCCATATGTATGTGCAGTGTCATAGAAGTGCACACAACAAAATGGTCATAAATTACTCCCAGTACATAGCGTGCTTCTGAGTTCTGAGATACAGTAGTGATAGCGTGCAGTGGTCGGAGTTTGGTGGAATGCAGAACAGGGCTTTGTGGATCTGGATATGAAATGTTGGGAGCTATGTCTTTGTATGGTATATAGGTCACTGGTTGGCTCTTTGTATTGCATACTGTGCTTTCTGCATTGCATGGCGGTCACTGGGGTTAATTATTTATTGTTGTATAAATTATATGTCTTATATATTTCTTGTCCTCATGTTTGGGCAGATAGAAAATTTAATTTTAATCACTATTACACATAAAATATAACTACTCTTCTCCTCAAAGTCTGTATAGAAACATAAACATAAAAGTTATATAATTCTGAAAAATAATATAATAATGGGGGTTGGGAGTTGAGCACCTTTTTGGATTTGCCCTGGTCTCCATCAACCCTAGTTATGACACTGCTAAAAGGACACAAAAACAAAACAAAACATGAGTTTATAATGAACTGTAGTAAAATCAGGTATTTTTTGAAGTATCGGTAATATATACAGTTTTTTTGCAGGAAAACATCACATTTATTCTTAATTTATAATGTCTATGGTTTTTCCTCTAAAGCAGTGTAAACACTAAAGTTTTTAGAGAGGATCTGACATCTTTTCACATCTTTAATAACGATTCTAACCCCGACCTACTTAATGGTGCCCTCGTACACACTCTTCTGTTGTTTCACAATCTTTGCTCAAATTGTATAAGGTGGCCCATCCGGAAATATGAATGGATATCATTTCAGTTTGGATCATGTGTCAGTACACAATGAAGTTTGCTAGAGATATTGGGACATATTTAATCATTTAAAATTAGGAGCCGCACACTGAAACGGATTTGTAGCTATCCGACGATTAGGAGCCGGTATATGGAGCCGATGAGGGGGTGGGAATGCAGCTAGCCTAGAGTGGCTTAATCCCTAATTCAATTTTACAATTTGATCAAATATTGGTTGAGAATACAAAGGGCATAGTCAAATAATGGATCTGATGCTACTGCACATTATATTGAGTCACAGTCATCTAATAACATTAATCGCCACCACTGAGATTTCTAGGTTATAAAAGACTTATAAATGTTTGTGTGAAATTTGAATTTAAAGAAAAGATTATTATTTTTATAGATATTAGCTCCTGTAAAAAAAAAAATTGTGTCTGCATTTTTTTTTGTATAGGTAAATATAAAGTTTAGTGATATTTTACAACAATGTGCTATGTAGTTATTGAAGCCACAATTAAACTGGGGAATCTGATTCCTATTTTCTTGAGATTTGTCTTTGCAACAGTTGCAAGTTCTTCTCCAAGTTTTCATTTTACTCTTCTAAATTGGAAATCTTTATGCAGGAGATCCTAAGATCCTGGATGACCTGGTTTTCCTGCTCTTAAAATAGTTTTCTTTTTTAGCAACTGACCAGCTAAATGATTGTATTATGCAGTGTGCCATCAGAAACTTAATGTAAATTTAAAGTTTCCAGTGACTGAGAACTTGGCCACCCCCCACCATGTCAGCTAATAACGGTTTATTCATTTGTTCTCTAAAAAGAATTGGAGACTATGGCCTGGATTCAGTTTGGGAGGAAGGGTAAAACAGGTGCAAGTGTACAACATGGCTGAACCATTTTGCTTGTAAGGGGTGCTAATTAATCTTAAATCTTTTAAATGCAGTGCAAATACATTACTTTTGCACACTGGACTCAAATACTGCATAGCTTTATGTTTAATATATGAAACAGAGTTGAGCTAAGAAATTTCACCGCTTAAATATAATTTTGCTTTCACAATTAAAAATTTGCCTCCCCTTGCAGTTCAACATGGTATTGCTCAGGTCTATACTTGTACCTAAAAATGTACCTATATAATTTGGGCTTAAAATGTGTCCACAGAAGCAATTAAATGACTAATCAAAAACTAGGCCATCCATTGGTGGTCATCAGGTAGTACCTTTAATCTATGGCACACCCCATTCACAATGGAGATAGCAAATCGGGATCCAGTGGCTAGGTAGTTAATACAATTTAGAATAAGGCAAAGGAACAAGGAGGGCTAACATCCAATTCTCTAGACGTATAACAGTTTTACTAAATCCCTGCCCCTCTTCTGCCCTTATTGCTAACCTACTGGATACTTTGGGCTAGATTTACTAAGCTGCGGGAAGAGAGAAGTGGAGAAAACAATCAGATTCTAGCTCTCATTTTCTTCATTTCATCTGTTGCAAACAGTATTAGAGTTGAGAGGTGATGTTTCCTATGCCAAGTTTAAATAACAGTGTGATAGTAACGCAGGTCAGTAGCTTTCTATACACATTGACTTATTGGGAAAAGGTAGCACCGGAAGAGGTGATTTATAGGGTACCCATTGCAAATAAATGCTTTGACATATATATAAGAAATCTAACCCTCCTCTTAACCCTTAATTGTCATTATATGATTTTGCTTTTGCAACCATTAAGGGATTTCTCTTTATAATTGAGTGCGGCACTTAGTTTTGAAACTTGAGCAGTATCTGTGTGCAGTAAGCAATTCAAAGATATATCCCTGCATGCAAAGAATACAATTAACTTGACTCCCCCTGAAATCAACATGGTTTAGCCCAGGAGTAACTAAGTTCAAGCACTTAACTAGGCCTGGATCAGGCCCATCATGACTTTCCACTGCAGTAAAGAAAGGGTGAAAAAGTTCCAGTAGTAAATCACCAACAATATACATGTCGAACTTTAAATCATGGTGTAATCCTTGTAACTGTTATCGTGCAGCTTACAGGCATGTATCTACTTCAAAAGTGTGTGTGGAGCATTTTTGTGTATATGAAACTTTACTACTATTAACGCTGTCTAGAAGCATCCTATAGGGTGACATTATACACTCTAGTATGCATAAGAAGAATGATCTTTATATAATCACACAAAAATCTATGAGTATATGTACTATTCCCTTTAAAGCACATTTGCTTTTTTGTATATTTGTAAATATTTATTTAATTGAACAGTCACTAGTTACATCAAGATTATTTTGATTTATGATTGTCCGGACATTATTAAAATACAATATGCATCTGAATAACTACAGAATATTTCATGTGTGTCAGATTATTCGGAAACCACATGGACAGTGTACATGCTGCTGCTCCCAGAAGCGATATTAGGCAGCATAGTGGTCCCTTCATGCTGATCAAATTCACTCACGTCATATCACATGATGCTTCTTAATACTGTGGATTTTAACACATAATGCTTTGCTGCAGGCAACAACTACAGCTGACAGTTTTGTGCCATTGAATTTCAAAGAAAATTTGAATTTGAGTTGCTTGGATGACAATAAGGAGAGCTAATTTTAAAACACATGATTTCCCTGTCATTAGTAGAAGGAGGTGGAAACCCTGTCAGTGTTCCAGTTCTGTGCTGGATATATGTACAGTCCTTTAAATTGCTGTTTTGGTGCAGTGCTTAAAAAACGGTGCCAAAGAGGTATGGACAGCAGATATAGTACTTCCTGTTGTAGGATGAAGGTAAGGATAAATGTTCTCTATGGCTTAGCTGCAAATGCAATGATTCTTTTACTCTTTGTTTATGTGCATTTTGATAAGGTGTTTTTTTTGTTTCAAAGAAAAGTTAATTGCAGTCATTTCAATTGTAATTATCACAGCTGATTCAAGAAGGCAATTTTATAAAGGCATTAATTGGGGGCTACATTTCTTGTTAGACTTCTGATTGAAGTGATTGACTCCTAAGGCTGATTTAGAGTGCAAAGTAACAACAAAAAGCATAAACAAATGTGTACCTGGGCATAAACCATCTTGGCTTACAGTGGAGATACATTTAAAATAGAATTAAACTTGAGGGAACTGATCAAGAATTTAGGTTTGTGTCTGCACAACACAGTTCAAATGCATACTTCCTATGAGTGGAATCTCTGTAGTTAGAACAGGAAATAAGTATTTGTCTGAAACATGCACACAGATATGTATAGGCAAACAGGCTAAAAGCAGAAGTCTATACCAGTTACATGTTTCAAAGTACCTTTGGGAGAAGTAGAAGTTCAGAAAATCTATTATGAGAATAAAAAAAGATCAGAAGTAGGAAGAAATTTAAGCGGAGGAACTGGGCACTGGAGAATTTGTACGGAAAAAGAGGGAGTGAGAGAACATGGGAAGAGGAGCAACTCGGAAAGATGGGAGATTGAATGAACATGGGTTGAGAAGGTGCTGGGCAGAATGTGGGTGAGCAGGGTTAAGATAACATTAGGAAGGGGAGCACAATATTTGAGATAATATGGGGAGAAGATGCTGGGTAGAATTTGGAGATGGGAGTTTGTTGGTGGAAAAGGTGTTAGGCAGAGAGATTTAGAGAATATTTTGTTGATATATATGTTTGTTTTACTGATGTGGATGTTGTTGATGCTTAAAAGACTATGCAATCAGAATTCTGCATGTGGACCTGGGCTTTATCTTTACATTTGGGCAGGATAGGAGTAAGAATATGAAGTGTTTATTAAATGCAAATATCTACAATGTATTTGCCTGGCCTGTAAGGAGCACTATAAGTTCATTAGGGCAGAGGGAACTCAGAGTCGGCCTGACTGTGTCCCTAGTGTTCCTTTATAGAAAAAATGCAAACTCTTCTTGTCCTTCAGAGATCAACAATGGAAATACAGCAAAAGCAGTGACTATCATCTTTTGTGAATGTGCCATATTTACAGCACTGTGTTCCATGTAAGGCACCTCTGTTCTACATTGTCCATCTCCATGCATTGTCCTGAGTTGTTAATTTTCTTGCGGGGCTCTGAACTGGGATCTGGGGTCTAGGCTCCTCTCACAAGCAGATTAGCCACTTTGCAATAGCTTTTTGAGCTCACTGCTGTACAGCACTTAACTCCGGATGAGGTCCAAGAGGTGATATATCTTAGCATGATTCTCTATTACACCTTTCAATTAAAACTGTACAGTATTTTTGTGCTTTAAGCAAAAACTAAGTATTTTTTCTGCAGGCAAAAATATAAAATTCCCCTCATATTGCAGTATGGGTTGTCTATTTGCAGAGTTGGGACCGTATTCAGAGATCCGATTTTTAAAAGTACGCAATTATAAGCACGCACTTAGCAAGGCAACAACCATGACACTCCCCTCACACTGACGGGTTTTTATTGACTTACGAGTGCAGTTGTGTGTAGTTATGGGCGTACGTCAAAGTATGAACGTGCGTATCTAACCGCGCCCTCAAATTCCCATTTAAATGCATCCCCCCGCCCTGTCTCACATAACTTTGAACGTTCGGATTTCAACCACGCCCCTCCGCACGTACGTGCCTAAAGGACTTCCATGCGGAAATTCAACGTAAACAGCGTAAATAAAGTTACTACGCATTCGCAGTTCATCCGATCCTAAAAATACGCACGCAACTCTGCGTGAAAACGGATCTGTGAATACGGCCCTTGGACCTTTTTGCTATTGTTCCAAACTGAGCCCCCTTGTATCAATTTGCTTAGTACAAACTACATCTATATATATAAAAGCCATTCTGCTCCTCACCGTTATACGCATGCGCAGTAGCGTCCACACGTTGTGACACCATTGCGCATGCTCCAATGGTCAGGAGCAGAATAAAAAAATTCCCTCTTTTAATGCCCTCTCAACACCTCCCC
>WWET01000910.1:0-12975 GCA_011038615.1 Limnodynastes dumerilii | reverse complement strand
TCTAGCAAGCAAGAATTTTTTCCTAACATATGCTCTTCCAGATGGCTTAAACCAAACTCTCCCAGGGTGCTGCAAAATGACCTTCCTTAAATGTCAAAATGTATTTAGTGGTAAATAACAATACAACACTAAACAAAAAATATTTTACTATATGGATTGTAAAAATTACTTATGTCAAAAATACTTTAATTATCCAGTACATCCAGCTATTGAACAAAATTGTTATTCAACATAAGTTTTAGTAAAAATGTACTTAAATGGAGACCAAATAACATGTTTCATTTTCCAACAAATAAACATTTTTTTTTCCAATTTATTTTTAAATTATTTGACCAAAATTATTGCGGGTCACGGCTAATACATTTTAAATGTTTTTGGGCTCATAAAACTAAGTGTGCTATAATGTCTTATCTTACAGTCAGTGTTACAAAATTCATCGTTATAGCAAATGTGTGGCAACAGAAAATCACATTTGTGTAAGTTTAAATTTAAATACCAAAATAGAGTGCAGCTGAATCTAAGGGCTAGACTTACTAAACTGCGGAAAAGTGGAAATGTTGCCTAATGCAACCAATCAGATTCTAGCTCTCACTTTCCTATTACATACTACAGACTGTCAGTTAGAATATGATTGGTTGCTTTGGGCAACATCTCCACTTTTCCTTTTCTGCAGTTTAGTAAATCTATCCCTAACTGTACACCTACAGTTCCTAATTATGTTCTATTATAAATACGTGGTACAAGACTGGTTAACCGCACACAGACATGGAGACCTCAGAGGAAGAAATCTGGAGTCTGGGCAAACCTCAAACCTTGACAGACAGCAGAAGTGAATGCGTTTTATGACAAAGCATTTGCATGGGACCTGATCTATCCTTGTGGGATTCTTTGTATAAATTCTATCACAGAGGTCTGGCCCATTACATTTTAAAGAAAGTGTGGGCGTTTCTTCATTCTGCATGCGGATCAGCAGCCATGTTTCTGTTTACTTACTCCAGAACTACTGTATCATCCCGGTGTAACAATCGGACCAAGATAAATGTTATTCAGTTAAAAACACTATACATCTTTAAGCACTGCCCTGATAAGTATTAATAAGTCTAAGAAAAATAAACTTTTCCATACGCCCATCTGTCTTTGAATCCATTTGCCTCTCCTCTCCCCTCAGAAAGCGTATGATCTCCACCATGTATACCCTTCTTCTTTCCTGCCTAATCATCCCCCAGGACAAAGATGAGGACAGTGGAAGCAAGACTTTGGCTACATCTCAACCAGAATCAAAGAAAGAGCCTATAAATTATATTACAGATGGCATGTCACCCCTGATAGGCTCCATGTTCCCTTCTGCTGCTCCTCTGTGCGGGAGAAACTTCCTTAATATTTGGTTGACTTTCAAAAACGATTTCACCAGGTCATCGAGCAATGATATACTTTTATTTGCAGTTGCTTATGTAAACACCTACCTTAATTATAGGAGAATCATTTTTATAAAGTTTACAATAAATATAGAATGCAGACCATAAAAATATGAGAGAGGAGCTCTCTCATTATCTCTCTCGCTCTCCGTTCCGCCGTTTGGCGCGGGGTGAGTAAAGAACTTATGTCAGAGCAGCAATGACAGCGGCACTTAGCTCCTCTACAAAGTTTCCTTATACAGTATGGGCTGGATCCAGATCCAAATTAAGAGAGGAAATTTACTCCTGGGCTTGTTGATTGCAGGGGAGTCATATTTCATCTGTTGCAAACAGTATTAGAGTTGAGAAGTGTTGTTACTTATCCCAAGTATAAATAACAGTGTAATAGTAAAGCTGGTCAGTATCTGTGTGCAGTAATTTCAAAGATATATCTCTGCATGCAAAGAATATTAATAACTTGACTCCCCCTGGAATCAATATGGTTTTGCCCAGGTGTAACCTTCCTCTCTTAATTTCAAGCTCCTTTTTAAGTCTGGATCCAGCCCTATATCTTTATACAGTGTGTATACAATATCACAACCATCACCACTACTGTGGTCCCTGTATATTGTTCTGTGCACGCTTGCATAACTGCTGGCAATGTTAAACTTTTGTGCACTGCAACTGCTGTTACCACTCTTCTTCAAACAATTAACAAAGATGTGGTTTTGTCTGCACTAACCTCTATTATGACATTTAAATTAAAACCAAATAGGTTCTTCCAATAAAATCCTTAAGATTTGTAATTTATTGAATGATTTTTTTTTATTACTGAGATGTTTTTGCATAATATAAGATCATACATTCTCAGCTTCAAATAATTCAATCTCCCATCTTATAAAATCCTTCATACAACAAATATCCGGTAAAAACATCTACTGTGCTTTGCTTTCAATTTTATTGTCATAATGATAAATAAAGTTATATTTATCTTCAAATTTGTAGTCGTATGCAAACTAGTGCTCAGAATACAAAACAAAAATAATAAAGCACTAAGCATATTCATTTTTTTTTACTTCAGACACATATTAACTTAACAAACAAAAATTTCTTTACAAAAAAAAATGAATAAGTTACTTCATCCAATGATACATCCTCTGCAGTCACTCTGTAATGAGATCAGTTTCAGCATTAACATTTTCTTTTAAAAGACTGACAGTATCAAACGCTTATCTTAATTCTGGAGATCAATTACCTTTTTTCATCTTGAAATGATCATCAAAGCTGTCTGCAGGAAACTTACTTTCAATTAGGGCTTCTATTCATACATCTCTCTTTGCAACTAAAATACATACTTATAAACTGTGTCTTTTTATAGCATTGTTTACTTTGCAATCGATTTTTTTTTATTACTATTACTTGGTTAATTAAAAATCCTTATATAAGAAACTCAAATATATGTGGCCACCATAAAACACTTGGGGCCAGATTTACTAAGCTGCGTTTTTGGAAAAGTGGAGATGTTGCCCATAGCAACCAATCAGATCTTAGCTGACATTCTGTAATAGGAAAGTGAGAGCTAGAATTTGATTGGTTGCTACAGGCAATATTTTCTTTTCCAAGCCCGCAACTTAGTAAATCTGGCCATTGAACTCCAACGTTAATATTTAGATAGTTTAATCAAATAACTTGGGAGTATGTTACCTCATCTAGAGGCTGATCCACAATTAGGAGCCACAGCAAAAAAGGAGCAAATACGCACCGCTTTAGTGATCTATAGGGGAGATACATTTCAAAGTGCAAACAAACTATAAGATTCCTAGTACAACTCAACTACAAATATTGATATGCTTTTTGTTTGCTTAGTTGACATCTGCCTGCCATAACATTTTTCACTCATTACTTATGTATGCCAAACACCATACAAAATCAAAATACAAAATACTGATCATGGACCAGATCCTAAGTTGTGATTCATTTGCATTTGAACGACCACACTGTGCACGTACTGGATGGAGGAAGAGTGAAGCACCGGCTTGCCCCTCATTCCAGGTGTCTGCCAGTCCCCTTGCTGAGGGCCCCAGTTTTCTCTACTTCCGCTCCTGATTAGGTGAGCTTAAGCAAAAGACTGCCATACTTAGGTTACCATCTGGATCACTTTTAAAAGTCCCATGATGTGTATTTCTATCTGGATCAGGTCTACTGTGCAAAAGGTCTATCCACACATGAAAGTTTAATCTCCTAAAATGTAGTCATCAGTAATTATCATAAAATAATACTATATTTACTACAAAACCTGTATGTCTCAACTGATAATAACTAATTGAGAGCTGGGCAGGTGTGTAACTATAGTGGGTGCAGTTGCTATAGGGCTTGGTGGCTTTGGGGACCTAGGCTCGGAAACTATCCCCCTTGTTCCGACCTTTAATCACTTCCACTCTCTATAGTAATCCTGTTTAGAGAGACTACTGAAGCACTGCTGAAGAAACAGCTGATGCCTTTGTTCTTTTAGGACCGTATTCTGAGTTTTCCCGGCCAGTTCCATGCGTATTTTTAGGTACGTTTCAAGTGTGAATGCGTAGTAACTTTATTTACACAATTGACGTTGATAATACGCAAGGTGCCTTACGGATGGACCTGTGAATCGCACGTGGATAAATACATCTGGATATGCAACGGAAAAATACGCACAGGAGAATTTAAATAAAAATGGGTGGGGAGAGGCATTTAAATGAAGTGGGCGCGATTATCAAGATACGCACGGACTGAGGACATATACGCACAGAACTCCACATGGAAAGTTACAGCAGGTCTATGGAGTCGTAAGTCTCCGAAAGTATGGATTAGCAAGGAGTGACTGGAGTTTTGGTGGGTGTTCCTTGCTTCGTCCGTGCGTATATTTGCGGCGCGATCGGGACATGGATCTCTGAATACGGCCTTTAGTCCTACTGTGAGGCATAATATTCACTCAAGTTTAATGTTGAGCCTACCTACTGTGGCACTACTGTTTGATATATTATAATTCAACCATTCCCAAAGAACAGCACTATTTACATCCACTGACAGAGCTGGTGCTTGATCTCTGGGCACCCTAAGTAGTTTGGCCCATCCCTGACCCCCTTCATACGTAGCTGAAAAGCTGCCATTGACTTTAAAGGCCCAGTTATTATTAACACTTATTTATATAGCATCACAAATTGTCTGCATTAGAACAATTGGAACCACATACTAAGGTCCCTAACATATACAAATATACATACATACACACATTAGGTCTGATTCAGAGGCTGAAAATAAGAACTTAATGTTACACCTGGGCAAAACCATGTTGATTTCAGGGGGAGTCAAGTTAATTTTATTCTATGCATGCAGGGAGAATGCTTTGCTTTTACTTATTGCACACAGATACCTGATCAGCATCACTTTTAAACTGCTAATTAGACTTGAGCTGGGAAACATCACCTTTTAACTATAATACTGTTGCAACAAATGAAATTTTACTCCCCTGAAATCAACATGGTTTAGCCCAGGTGTAACTTTAAGTTCTTATTTTCAATCTCTGAATCAGGTTCCTTGTCAGCAGCCAGTTAACCTACCAATACGTTTATGCATGTGGGAGGAAACCAGAACAAATGGAGGAAACGGGAAGAACATACAAACTCCATACAGATGAGGCCTAGTCGGGAATTGAACTCATGACCTCAGCACTGTTAGGCATAAGTGCTACTCACGGAGCCACTGTGCTGCTTATTTACCACTTGTAACCCTCCGATGGTGGCCCTGTGTGTAATATTCATAAACATATGGAACTTAATGAGAAAATCAACCCTATTAGAAAACAACAGCACTATATCGAATAAAAAAACAATTAAAAATTAAATAACTGCAAAATGAGCAAATCAGGACCAGAAATAATAAATAAAATGGAAAACAATTGTGCGCATACAGAATGTAAATTTTTCACTCATTCAATGTATAAGCCACAAACAAATCCAAGTTTAATCATGGATTTATTGATGGTTCTTTTTACCTCCACAGTCACTTGACACAAGCAGCAACATTTGAAGATCCCCGGATTGAAAGCTGCCAAATCAACCCTCCCACACCTAGGAACGTGGAAATGAGGAGAGATCCAGTTCTTGGCTTTGGGTTTGTAGCTGGGAGTGAAAAACCAGTTGTCGTTCGATCAGTAACACCAGGTGAGATTTTGTGTTAAATTTCCGTTTATTTGTTTTTTTTTATTCTTTTAATTATATAAACAAAATGACATATTTGAATATAACAAGAAATTCTGTATGCCTGGAATCGTTATCTTCCTATTGCCATTTGAAAAGAACTTGTAGCATATCATTTATAAAGATTTAGTTTTTCTGCTCAGTGTTCTATGTTTAAATATTTACATTTTATATAGGTGTTATTTTTCACCGACAGATACAACAGATGTCAAACCCACCAAAAGAGGCTTTGTACTCATTTGTTTCAAGCACATTTTGTATCCATTGCATTCATACTTCTTCAGTCCATTACCATAAATGTGACGGCTCACTCTAAAAGAGCAATCGGAAAATGAGTGTTAATAGCACTTGTATTAGAAAGAATTGCTGTAAATTGGTGCCCAACCCATTGGCTCCACTATTATCGGGTTTGGTTTATGAAATATAACACCGATAAAATACACAAAAATTAACCAGCAAGACATCAGACTAAAATATTCCCAAGACAGTTTTTCATAAATGTCTGCCTATTTTGGTAGTTATGGTATCACCATTACAATGACTGCAGTATTATGTAAAAGAGATTATGTGAACAACATAATATATTTGTTAGCTGAAGGGCCACGTACAAATATGCTTTGCTTTGAGTACAATAAATTATTCTGAAGCACAGTTACAAAGTTGAATAGTCATTCTGTAAAATTATTTTATAGTAGACCTTAAAACTCAGTACTATTTGGGAATTGTGGACCAGATACAGAGTTTAAAAATAAGAGAAAACCAGGTGCAAAGTTACACATCAGTAAAACCAGGGTTGCCAAATCACCTGGAATATCCGGGAGGCTCCTGAAATTCGGGGATTTCTCTCTGTATGCCAGGAGAACAGGCAAATCTCCCTCAATAGACATGAGGCCATGAGTTTATGCAACAATGTTCCGCCTTCTTGTCTATCAATACTATACTATACTCCTGGAACCAGATTTGCTAAGCTGGGGGAAAGGTAAAGTGGAGATGTTGCCCAAAGCAACCAATCAGATTCTAGCTCTCACTTTTCTATTACATACTAGAAAATGTCAGCTACAATCTGATTGATTGCTATGGGCAACATCTCCACTTTTCCATTCCTGCAGCTTAGTAAATCTGGCCCCTAGTGTTAGTAGGGATTGGGTGGGGCTTTATGATGTAATTTGCATCATCGAGCCCCACCCATCCCCCAGTAACACTATGAAAAGTAATATTGATGGCAGAGGTGGAGCTTCAGGATACGATTTGCATAAATCATGTCATTAAGTCCCACCCCCATGCCAGCATCTATTTCTTCCCCCGAGAACTAGAAATAGAAAGTAGGCAACTCTGAGTAAAACTATAATGACTTTCAGATGGAGCAAGATTAATCAGGGAGAACACTTTGCTTTGGCTTATTGCACATAGACACTGACCGGCTTTACTTTTACTTTTACTGTTACTTTGGCTTTTGCTAGGAATTACCGTTTAAAGCAGATAAAAATCCCCCCCCCCCAATCCTTCCCCCAAATTCTACATGCCCAGATGTAGCTTTCCATCTAATTTTCTCTTTTTCTTAAACTCTGGATCCAGTCATGTATGTGTGCAGTTTATAGAGCGAACACTTTTAATTAATGAGCTAATGGTTCATCTAACTAAATTTCTACATACCCCTGTAACTAACCCCAAAATGTACCTCATTTAATAAATATGTAACCAGTTAAAATGATGAAAATATTCACTGAGATAGTCATTTAACTTTAACATCAATACTTAGCCAAGTGAGCTGGAATACAGCTATAATTAGTCCTATTTAGATGCATATTTCCTACGCTTACAATATAGCCATCTTTCTACTCCCGAGCAGCAGTGCATTTAAGAGATTGATTAGAAAACCAAAAAGTGAATTCAGTCAGTCATGATTTTAAATATATTTCTGTAGTTAAATTAACATTTAAATCAAATATTTCTTTTTATATCCTCACAAATATGATTTTTTCAAACATACGTTTCAATAGGCCTGTGACAGAGGATATATTAAGCAATACATTACAGAAATATTTGATCTTGCTTAGCTTGTTTCCTTCATTCGTATGCTGCATGCAGCCTGTTACAGACTGTTCCCTGTGACTAGACGTCACACGTTTTAGGACACTGCTGGCATCAAAGTTTGCAATAAGGGAATACAAATAAGTAAGCACATATGGTAACTTGTGGGTCAGGAATTTATTCCTGTTACACAGATGTTATAAGACCTAAATGTGGAACAAGCAAGGTAAATTTAGATTGTATAATAACCTAGCATCCAATAACATAAATAAGAATTATAATTTAAAGATAGAACACAGATCATATTTTTGTAATATGTATAAGACACACAGTGGAGCTGATCCAAAGCAGAGATTCCATGTATTTTTTAGGTGGAAGCGCAGTGGAATTCCATACTGTGCATGTGCAGAATGGGAGAGAGCACAGAAAGTCAGATGCCAGGCTTCCCATCCACCTGTGTCTGCATCCTTGTGCTCTGCGCTAGTGGAACAATATTTACATTAGAAAGTAGGTGTTTTAGTGCTTCTGGGAGGCGCAGTAACAGCCTGAATCATTGTGCTTCCTCCAAAATCATGCACCATCTCAGGGAATGGTTTAAGTTTAAGGTGCAGGACATGTTCTGTTATTAAATGGCCCAATTGATATACTAAACATTGCCCTAGTCATGTTAAAAATACGTAATGATAAAGATTTATGAATGATTCAGGACCGGATCCAGACCTAAGTCCGTTAGCCCACTTAGGCACGCAAAAGGTGTAAGTGGGCTATATTGATGGGAGGGCACATGCACCCTCCAGATGTTACGATCAATTTACGATAGTAACTCCTATCTTACGGGACTTAGTTCCGCGCGATAGGAGGTCCGTCTGACAGGGCTGTTCTTCCCCTCCTGGGCGGGGGGTGGTAATGTTACAGTAGGGGCTGTTGTTTGTATATAGGCATTGATCCGCACTCTTCAGTTAAGGCAGGCTTATGGCAGTGTAAAGCCCGTACGAGAGAGGGGATAAATATTTTTAAGGGATGTTATTTTACTGTAAATTTATAAAAAACTATTTTCTCTCCAGAGTTGCAAAAACTCTAGACCAACTCCAGGAAAAAATTTTTTAAAATAAATTGTGTGATAATAACAGGGGACTAAATTCAGAGTTTGAAAATAAGGGGACGTGAAATTATTTTTATTCTATGCATGCAGGGAAAATACTTTGCTTTTGTTTACTGCACACAGGCACTGATAACATTTTTTTTTACATCACCTCTTAAATATAATACTGTTTGCAACAGATGAAATTTTTCCTTGTGCCTTGTATCTCGTATTGTACTTCATCACCACAAGCTGCCTCACGCTCCCAAAACCTAAGCTGTCTGGTAGATGACAGAAAGCAATACTGAGTAGAACTTGGCATGAAGAGGTGTCCAGGTACTTTCATCCTTTTCACCAGCTACTGTATCCTGAAGCATTGTGGCTGATTGTTTTATTGTCTAGTTGTAAATGGTTCAGTGTATGATGGTTATGTATGACCTCTGCTTAGTCCTTTTTATGATTTTTTTGATTCGTCTTCCCCTCTCATTGCTTACTTTGAATTGTATTTGCTTTGAATTGTATCCAACCACATGCTTGCACATTTACTGCTGTTTTAATTGTCTTCTGCCTTGACCTTTGCCTGTACATAAGACATTGGGGTAGATCCAGAAATACGTCTGTCTTCCATAGACGGACGTAATTCAATGAACAATAGCTACTGCGCATGCGTAGTAGCTATTGTACGTAATCTGCGTATCGTTTCCATACGTAGATTGCATATATGCGGTCTAAAAGACACGCTTGAATGCATATAAATTTGTATTTAAAAAAAATTAAGGAATAAATGTTAGATATACCTGAGTATAAATGCTGATACAAAACATTTGGTCAAGGCAGAAGATTTTAAATATATCAAGCATTTTAACAAGGTACAGGAGGGAGACATTCCTCAAAGGTAGAGAAATATTAAAACACAAGAGCACTGAAACCAAGGAAAACTTACTCCACTAGAAAATGGATAAATGGAATAGCCTACCATCAGAAGTACTAGACACTAATAAATTAGAGCAATTTAATCAGTTAGATAGACAAAGCGGTTCTTATTTGCCATCAGATTTTCTGTATTCTATATTAAATAGTATTTATGGGCCAGATCTAAAATTATGCAAAAGGGGCATTTTCCTCTCTTTGCAAGCATAATGATTTGTTTTTATTCTAATTTGTCAACAATTTGACTTACCGACATTTTAAGCCTAATAACATTTTGACTGTTGACATTACAACTAGCAAAGCTGGAAATAGAGTGATTCTGTATGGCTGTTGGGGATGCATTAACGCATTTCGAGTCTCAAGGCCTCAAGAATCACAATACTCTTCTTCAGTGCCATTTTTAGACCTAGCAGAGCCCAGGGTGGCAAAAAATTAAGGCGCCCTCAATTTCCCCCCAAAAATGCTTTATTAATTAATTCATTTTTAAAAAAGGTATGCATTCGCCTTTTACTTACATCCCCTTATCCACTTGTATGTGCCTAGTTATCCACTCCTGTCAATTGCTGTGTGCCCTGCCTCTAATTGTGCCCCTTATATGTGTCAGCCTCCTTTTGTGCCTCCCTATATACGTTCAGCCTCCCTTTGTGCCCTCCAATAGCACGGCTCGCCCGCCCATTGAAACAGCCCTGCTCTTCTTCTCCTATCATTGCATAGTGGCTCTTTGGACTTTATCCTGCAGATTGTAGTGGCATTCTAAAAGTATACAAAGTAAGAATACACAACTTGGGAGTGGGGATCTAGGACATGTTTAAGCCCTAAAGATCTATCCAGATTGCATTGTGTGGTGTGTAAATCTTAAACTCTCCTAAGTCTATACCTGTGGGGAAAGTGGCCTCACTTTGGCTGCACAGGAGTAATGATGTAGCTGGGAACAGAGGTTAGGATCCAGTCCATCATGTGATTTTTGATGGTCATTGGATTGTGCTGGATCAAAATGGAGAATTAAGTGTGTAAACACAGAATTCTTATTTATAATGATAGCAAATCAGCATTTGATGCCTTAGTGTATTCCAAAAGTAAAAGGAAATTCCTTGCAGCAGACATGTGCATTGATACAGCAGCTAAGCAATTTTAGACTTTCCAAGAATAAGCAAAATGTTCGGTGTACATGTTCAGTGGCTTCGGGCTGAATCCAGAGCTACGGCTGCCATCGGAGCAGGGAGTGCAAGCCCCACGCACTCCCCGCTGTCGGGCGTAAATCTGGACACTTACGGCCGCATAGTTAATCATAACGGGCTTTCCCCGTCCCTCCCCTAATTTGAATGCCTACCTCTGCCTTTACGGCAAAGATACGGCATGCGTAAAGGGGGGAAAGACCCCTTTTCGTAACAGCCATCGGCTGTAACTATAGTTACAGCCGCTGGCCATTACGCCGCCATATGAAGGTTATGTGCATGCGCACAACCTTCAAAACAGAGAAATTATGGCAGAGCTGGCCATAATTCCCTGGGCCGCCGTAAGTCTGGATCATGCCCTTCATCTCCAAACACACCCTTTTGTGGAGTTGTACATTCATACATTTTTCTCTGTTGCAAGTGTTACTCATTTCATTAACATTATTTTGTGTACCAACAAACTAATTATACTAGATCAAACTACACTGTAAAAACATTAGGTGTGTTTTGCAAGGTATCTGGTTGTTATGTCAATAGTCAAAATATTGACAGGTCAAATTGCAGACCAGTCAAAATGTTGACAGTTGAGTATTATGTTAGTATTACACAGTGCTTTTTTTTTATCATAGAACGCACCGGAGTTCCGGCACTTTTTTTTGACAAATTTTCCCAAGTTTTAAAAGCTTTGGCGGCAAAATCATTAAAATGGTGCATGCGGCTGCTTGTGTGTCGAGTCCGATGCATGCGTACTTCGTCCACGCTGGTTGTGATGGCACTGCTCGTCTTGTGATTGGTCGTGTGGTCACACGTCAATTGATTCTGGCGCCTTTTTTCTTAAAAAGAAATGCACTGGTATTACATATATATTGCATATAAATTATAATATTTCTGAAGTTGTTTATAAGCCACCTGCATTACATTACAAACAATTACTAACATAGGATCCGATTCACACTTAAGAAGCTCCGGCTTCTTAAATGCGGTCCTTTAAGAAATGACAAACTACGCATGTGTAGTAGGACATTTACGCAATCTACGTACCACTTACGTACATAGATTGACTACGTGCGGTCTTTAAAGCCATTCTCCATGTGTATTTTCTTTCTTAAGAAGGAAAATACACACAGTTATTTAAGGAAGTCCTATGGCACTCTTAAGTGCCAATTAGAAATGTAAAAATGGGGGTGGGTTGTGGGGCAGGACAGGTGAGTTGGGTGTGGTTACAGCTGCACTTAACTTACTCTTACTTGTGAATATAGTCCATAATGCTCAACTGTTGACATTTTGACCTGTCCGTATACAGGTGAAACTCGAAAAATTAGAATATCGATCAAAAGTTCATTTATTTCAGTAATTCAACTTAAAAGATGAAACTAATATATTATATAGACACATTACATGCAAAGTGAGATATTTCAAGCCTTTATTTGTATTAATTTTGATGATTATGGCTTATAGCTTATGAGAACCCCAAAAGCAATATTTCACAAAATTTGAATATTACATGAAATAAAAAATAAAAAAAAGGTTTTTAAATACAGAAATGTCAGCCCTCTGAAAAGTATAATCACGCACATGTACTCAGTACTTGGTTTGGGCCTCTTTTGCACAAATTACTGCCTTAATGCGGCGTGGCATGGATGCGATCAGCATTGTTCCACCAGACTCTGGGACCCATTTCCAAATGAGATGCAAAATTTGCTCTTATCAGAAAAGAGGACTTTGGACCATTGAGCAGACCAGTTCTTTCTTTCTTTAGCCCAGGTAAGACGCTTCTGACGTTGTTTGTTGTTCAGGAGCGGCTTGACAAGAGGAATACGACATTTGAAGCCCATGTCCAGGATCAGTCTGGGTGGGTTGGCTCTTGATGCACTAACTCCAGCTTCAGTCCACTCCTTGTGCAGCTCCCCCACACTTTTGAATGGCCTTTTCCTGACAATCCTCTCCAGGCTGTGGTCATCTCTGCTGCTTGTGCACCCTTTGCTTCCACACTTTGCCTTTCCACTTAACTTTCTATTAAGCACTTTGAGAACATCCAACTTTTTTTGCAATTTCCTTTTGAGGCTTTCCCTCCTTGTGGAGGGTGTCAATGATGGTTTAAACGTGCTACGCTGAGTCATTCGCTTCCT
>WWET01000909.1:459168-473234 GCA_011038615.1 Limnodynastes dumerilii | reverse complement strand
CTAGTCGCGGGCTAAACTGACGTGTCTTTTAAAGACAGTGGGCGGGATCGGATGGTGGCATAACCAATCAGGACTACGAACCACTTATTATTAATTTCTCATCACAGTCTTTATTAGTTTTATTCACATTTTTTCCCAGACACTCAGTTGCAGTATTTCACGTTTTTACACTTATCTATCTCTCAGTTTTTGGCACTATTCACTTGTCCTCTATTTATCACTGGACCCTGAGTAAGTCTTTTCACCATTCTTTACATTATACACTTAATATCCTTAACTCAACTTCCAATTTTCAATATTTTATCTATATTTTTATATTCGAATAATTATTTCTTGGTATCATTATTTATTTATTTCTTATTATTTATTTATTTTCCATTCACTATTTATCTGTTTACTAACTATTTATTCAATTACTTCATCTGTACATTATATTCACTTAAAAAATATATATTTTTTCTAGACATAATATCAACAATATAATAGTATTTTTATTTATATATTGAATGCAAATTTATATTTATTTTTATTTTTATTTCTATTTTCATTAATTCTATTCATGAATATCTATTTTTATTATCTTTTTCATTTATCACATTATTTTCTTACTACATCGAATCTTTATTAGTAATATTTAAATTATATATCAAAACCATATTTTGAATTGGGCATGTCACTCTGTCCCCTTTAAGTATGAGGTAATATCTGCACTCTGAACATTTTGACCCCATGCCTTCCTCAATGTAAGGCCAAAGTATAAAACTACAAACAACGCTATTCAATAGATACAATCTAGATACAAATGTATCCCGTCTCTTTGTAAACATCAAAAGTTTCCAACATGTCAATCAATTTGGTTCGTAGTCTTGATTGGTTATGCCACCATCCGATCCCGCCCACTGTCTTTAAAAGACACGTCAGTTTAGCCCGCGACTAGTCGCCTTGAAAAAGCCATTTGCGAAACGCGCGTTGGCGTTTCCTTAAACTGCTCTCTGATGTCCTGTCTAATTTATCATTAACAACCTGTTTACTCTACTTACGGCGCTTGTAGTCGCCTATCTACCTGATACCCAAAGCTTTATTTCTATTAACGGCGCTGGTAGTCGCCTATTCTTTCCATGCTCTTGGCAATTACATTCAGCAGCATGTCTTTGTAAACAACGGCGCTTGTAGTCGCCTACTTTCATGTTCTTAGCTGCAATACTCAGCGGTGTGCCCATGTAAACAACGGCGCTTGTAGTCGCCTATTTACTTTGTAGCTTCATTAGTATATACACGTAGCTACCCAATAGTGTAACCTTATAGCTTCTTCACCTTCTGGCACACGGCGCCTACAGTCAGATTTTTATATCTGTCTATTCATGCACTAAGCTATATATTAAACGGAAGATTTAAGTAGCCGTTTTTCCATCTTTATATTTATATTGGGAAATCTTATGAGGCACTCATGTATAAACATTTCTAAATAATTATTGTGACATTCTACTATTTATTAATCCACTGTAAACTGCTCATATTGAGGAGAACTAATGTTGGAATCTTCAGATACTAGGATATAACTGTTTTCTTATAAAGATATTGTTATTAGTTCTACCTCAACAGGCGTTTTCCGTTATACAAACAGGTTGTTAGATAATACAGCATTGACACAGAGACAGTCCAGTTCATTGTTGATTTTAAATTCCTTTCCTTACCCCTTTTCACTTATTTTAAATATTCGCTGTTTTAATGCATACCCAATAAAAATTAAAATTTATATTCTATGATATATATTGGCTCTAAGTCACTGGAGATTGAGTGCGCACCAATAAGTTCACATCAAACAAAACCTTTTCGTGTTCTGCTTTAAGTCTATTTCTATTTCTATTCACATATTTCTATTGACTTCTTAAACTTTATTAACTATATTTGACCTCTTTATTGCACACGTTCTTCTTCAACATTAAAACTGTTCCCTGCACACTATTAAGGCCTGTAGTCTGCACTTGTTTCTAAAATCATTTTGACCATAACACTGCACAAGCTACTAAAAGAATTATTAGCAATACTACAAAAAGATAGAGCAGCAATAGTTTGCAGATGTTACAAAAAAATTAATAATTAATTCAAACTAAGTGTTATTGACATACCAAGGCCCTATCCAAGTGGGTGACACCTGATCAGACCACAATTGATAAGCATTCTTCCCAGTCAATGGCTGATGTCCTTTAGCTAAAATTAAGACATGTACAGACATGTACATACTATAAATCTGCTCACAAGGACAGGTTTGGAAAAGTGGAGATGTTGTCTATACAACTAATTAGACTCTAGCTATCACTTTCCTATTGCATAATAGAGAATGTCAGCTAAAATTTGTTTGGTTGCTATGGGCAACATCACCACTTTTCCAAACCCACAGGAAGGAAGAGGAGTGCGGCCCAGATCCAGTGGGGTTGGAGTGATTTGCATTGCTGACCTCCTGCATGAAATTTGTTGTCAGATACGGGCATGCAGACAACAAAGTAAGTACCTTTCTGAATCTGTACATTTTTTGTGTTTTAACTTTCTTTTCCAGGTTTTAAAAACATATTAATTGTGCACACAATTAATCTTATTTTTTCACTGGTGCTTTTAAAATTTATCGACGCTGAACCATCTGCCTCTGCACCATTGGCCTCTGCACTAGCTGTGGGTGAAGAAGCAATAACCCTGCCTCCGTCGCCACTGTGATACCCCCCTCCTTGTACCCTATCCCCCACTTAGCTTGCATCACCGAACATGGCAGATCGTTCCTTTACCTCTTGCCCATCCAAACCTCTCCTTAATTCCCACATCTATCTTCTTATTCCACTCCTTCTCCTTCTCCTTGCCCTTTTTATTTTCCCTTCTTATTCTCCCCATCATTCTGTGGTGTCATCTTCTACCACCCCCTCTAACTCTTCTCTCTTCTTCAAGATTTCTTCAGTGTGGTAGGTGTATTAAGTGATGATGTTATTTGTTCCTCTGTCTTGATAATATAGGACCTGACTCAGACTTAAGAAGGAGTTTGAAATTAAGGGCCGTATTCAGAACTCCGGCCTTATATGCAATGAGGCCGGAGTTCTCAATACGGCCCTAAGAGAGGAAGGTTAAACCTGGGCAAAACCATGTTGATTGCAGGGGGAGTTAAGTTAATTGTATACTTTGCATACAGGCATATACCTTTAAATTGCTTACTGTACACAGATACTGACCAGCTTTACCATTACACTGTTATTTAGACTTAGGAATAGGAAACATCACCTCTCAACTCTTCTACAGTTTGCAACAGATGAAATATGACTCCTGAAATCAACATGGTTTAGCCCAGAAGTTAATTTTCTCTCTTAATTTCAAGCTCCTTCTTAAGTCTGAATCAGGCCCAAGTTACTTTTATAATGGTAAAAACTGAAAAATGTATAGGAAAAAGTGTTGCTAAAGTGTGTTTTCTTATGTATGTATTTATGTATTATATTTATGTATTATTTTAATCACATGAGCTTAATGACTTAAAGATTTTGGACCGGATCCACATCCACGATCATATGCAAACGCATGCGCCCTCCAAATGTTACGCACAATTTCTGATAGTAACTCCTATTAGACAGAACTTAGTTCCATACAATAGGATTTCCATCCAACATGGTGGATCCTCCCCTTCGCACAAATTATGAAACATGGGCAGAGGGGAAAATGTAAATTTTACAGTAGGGGCAGGGTTTTGTAGGTGCACGCAGATCAGCGGTTGTAAGGACCGCATGTTTCACTGAAGGCAGTCTTATGGCAGCATAACTGCCGTAAAGCCTGCACAAGAGACGGGGGTGACAGGGGGAGTTCATTCCCCTCTCTTGTGCATAAAAAATAAAAATGAAGGACCGGATCCAGACCCCTGCACGCTCTCCTTTAGTAACACGTATTACAATAATGTAGCGTCATCAAGGGTTAAGGTTTAAGTCACATATTTCACAAATGTGACAGTGATTGGTAAACACAAAATTTTTCACAAACATTATATCATGTTATATTTAGGTTGTATAGGTCACTTATTTTACCTAACATATTACATTATTAGGTTTTGACCAAAATTGAGAATATATTGTATGTTTTAGTATGGAATAATTAAAACATAAGGCAGGGAAGGGACATTACATGAGCCCTTTTCTGTGAATAACACAGCACTGTTCTCCTGTTTTTAGTGTCAGCTATAGGAATTTTAGATTCAGAGGATTCTGACTTGTTTTCAAATGATTTTAGAAAAAAAATAGACGTTTTTCTGATCCAATTCTTTTCATATGTCTGTATCCAGTCCATAGTTTCTTTATGTCCTATTAAATCAATGATTTGTATTGTGAAAACATATTACTTTAAAAAAAAAAAAAAAAACAACAAAAAACTCCATAATGTTCAACTTCACTTTGAATGCCCTAGCAAGAATGATTTTTATAGACTATTATTAATCACCTTCCTCTCACCCTCATGCTCCATTTTAATGGATGATCAATACAATATTTTTCCATGAAACATTAACTTTGAAATGTAAATTTAAGTGCATGAGAGTTTTTGCTTTGAATGAATAGATGTATCTATAAATTGTCTTCAAATAAGAAAGAAATATGAGATGGATTCATTGCCATATTTATTTATAGGTCTGTAAAACACAATGTGATGGTATTGGCACATTTTGGTATAGTGAGCTGAACTTCAAGAAAGTTAAAAGCATTTAAGGAGACTGTAGTGTAGATTTATAGGATTTAACTACACACAGGTATTAGAATGGGTCAGTCTTTAATAGCCCTGTCTTATGTGCTTTTTCTATCCTTTAAAGCAATATATGACCCCAATTTTTATTGATTTCTAAAGATTTATAATATATTAGCACTTTGGCCCGTGTACGCCTTGAAGCAGAGTGAGGTGACTTTGTTGTAGTGTGTTATATCAAGCGCCCTTAATATAAAATACTTGTAATATCATACAAAAACATCAATTTATTTAAAAAGTCACTGTAACAAACCATTTGAAAACAATGTTGTTAAGACTGTAGTTTATTTAATATATAAGGACTTTAAAAAGTTCAAAATTATTTTGCTGGGAAAATTTAAAAGGAAAATGTTTTGTGGGATTTGCTGGATTGGATTTAGACCTGTGAATTTGCTGTGCTATCTACCTTTCCATACATAGATGGGGGGGACACAGACTTACAAACCATTGACACTACATTTATATTTCTGCATTATTCACACATATGATGGGAAGGATGTGGAAGTATGTGTTACATTCTGCAGGTTCATCCTGGCAGAGTGTGTGTTAATTTCTTACCTGTTCTGTGTGTCTGATTTTCTCCCAGCTGCAAGTTAATTGTCCCTGGAGGTGTGTCTGGCTTCCACAGCTATTGGGGGAGTGTTCCTTAAATAGCCTCCAGTGCAGGTAGCAGACGCTGGTCATAGTTTCTCTGTGTTTCTGTGCCAGTCTTGCTTGCTCTCTCTTTGCCTTGTGCCTTTGTGCTTTTTTCCTTGATCTTGAGTGCCCTGATTTATTCCTGCCCAGTTTCCTTGCCATTGTTCCTGTTTTGTCTCTGGTTCCCGCACTCTCTCTCCTTGGTGTTTTTCCCATATCTGTGTATTCCTCATTTTCCCTGTCTGACTGTGTCTGTTAACCCCTTTGGGGTTCCCGCTGTTTGAGTGTGAGTGTGATTGTCCTTGTCTGTACTGTACGTCCAGTCTGTCCCGTCAGTCCCATCTTGTCCTCAGAGTCCGTTCTGTGTTTTTTGTATTGTTAGTCCCGGTGTGGTTTCTTCTGACCGGCCTGTTTCCCACTGCTATCTTCCTGCTGTCTAATCTGATTTTCTAACTTGTCCTTCCTGTTCCTCTCCCGGGTTTTCTCTAAAGGTGCGTATCCTGACGAGTCCTACCAGCTCCAGTCCATCCCCACCTTCAGGGGCTCTGGCGAAAACTCAGACAGACATCAGGCTCTACAAACCGGTGAGTTACCCGCTCTTTACTTTTCTACCCTCTGGTCACCCTGGTCCCCTGTTGGGGTAAACCCGGGGTACCATAACAGTATGGAGCATGAGAGCACACCCTTACTGTAATATTTACATACCTCCCACCTTTCACCTTGCATATACATTGTACGCGTCCTGCCACATTCCACCTCGCTATCATTCCACCTCGCTATCAGAAACACTTCCATTACAAAAGACTGGATCAGGAGGATCCAGATCTGTAATGCAATCACAATCCACTCTATAAGCAACAAATTACCATTTTGCTGAAGTCTGAATCTGATCCATTCTTCTTCTATATTTCGATCCAATCTTCTTCTATATTTGCCGGGCAGAATCACTAAGGATTGGAAAGTTAGAAAATTATATTAGTTTGTAGTCTGTTGGATATTTTAGAAAGTATTAAATATTGTAGGTTGGTGTTCCTTATTTATATTTACCACATTGAGTTTTAGGGACTGATCCAGGCTGGAATATAAAAAAAGTATATCATGTGTTTGTGGAAACAGACCACAATAATTGCACATATAACAGCGATCCAATTGCAAAGTTCAGTAAGCAGGCACGGTAACTTGTGTACAAACACATAATAGTCAAGCACAATAGAGATATTTTATCAAATATGTTCTCCTTTCCCGTTGTGAGTCCCCGTTGCGAAGGCTCGCATTGCGAATTAGGGACAGCCGAAAGCTGTTTTTTTAATTTTGAATGCGAGCCCTCTCAGAATTTTTTTTTTTAATGGGTAAGTATGCGAGACTTAGGGTTAGGCTGCAGGAGGGATTTAGGGTTAGGCTGCGGGGGGGACTTAGGGTTAGGGAGTGGGGTTGGTGTTTGGTGCTCCCAGGATCGATGTGTTAGGTAGCTGGTTGGGGGAAACTTGCCTTTCGTAGCACTGTGTTCGGTGCTCCGGAGATCGATTGCTATGCCAAGTACAGTGGCTTCAGAGATATGATGCTGAATTCACAAGCTATCCAATATCCAATGCATGCAAGGCCAATCCATACCTTAAGGGCAGTATGTAAGGCCTAAAACAAGTCCCTACTGTCCTATTTAAATACTCACTCCCACCCAGCATATATGCTTTCTATCCTATCCTGCTCCAACATTAGAAAGAGGCAGATGTCTGGATCCTGAGGATCAGAACCATGGTGGAGATCAGTCGCCAGGGCCAGTGCAAGGGTGTTCAGCGCCCCCCTTAAAACATTAAATTTGCTCCCACCTGTTTAACTATTTAACATTATAATTAATAGAATATAGAATTCATGTAAGTATCATAAAACACAATTTTGCAACCACAATAAAAGAAAACAAATCATAGTCACTACTATTTAATACTAACAGCAACCTAGTGTCCGCTATACAATTCCCACTTCATCCTAAAAACCGCCACACAATACAGAATACATATCTTAGTGGCAGCCATACCATACCTAGTGACCACTACCATACAGGCCTCCATGCAATACAACTGCATCCTGACCACTATGCAATAAATTCAACATTCTTGTGTCTCTAGCCTCCCCAATATTCCCCATCATGTCACTCCATCCTTCCTATATTCCACATTAATTTGTCTCCAGCCTCCCCAGTATCCCAATTATGTATCTCTAGATGCCAGTATCCCCATTATGTGTCTTCAGATACCAGTATCCCCATTATAAGTATCCAGATTTCAGTATCCCCATCATGTCACTTCAGCCTCCGCAGTATCCCGATAATGTCACTTCAGCCTCCCCAGTATCCCCATCATGGGAGGAATAGGCTAATATTGACTATACACATAGAAGCGGGAAAAAAAAGAAGAAACACTACTGCAAAGAGTGCAGTTGGAAGGGTGTCAGTACTGTCCCAGAAGGAAACAACTATAATGGCAGTACCAAAACACCATGAATAGAGTGAACTGTGTTAGTCAAGGCTTTTTAAGTATTTTATAGAATAAATATGCAATAGATTATTTATGGTAGCAGAAATGGATCACGGTGATGAGGTTTCCTATTCTTTTGCAATTTTTAGCTTAGCTTAGTTGCATTATAAATGAATAGCACTAAAGAGCTTTAGTAGTAGAGTTAACAAAATGTAGAATTAGTTCTTTGGAACTTGTAGTTTTGGATTGGAACATTAGAAGTAGTGACATAGAACTGTTAAAGTAGTAACATGGAACTTTAGACATAGCGGTGTGGATTATAAAATAAGGTGGTGTGAAACAGTAGAAATAGTGATATAGATTATTAGAATGAGTGGAATGAACTATAGAACTAGTGGTGTGGAACCGTAGAAGTAGTGGTATGAAACCTTAGAACAAGTGTTATAAAACATTGGAATTTGTAGTATGGAACAATAGAATTAGTGTTATTGAAATGATGAAGTAATTATATGAATCTGTAGTAGGGGGATGAATATTTTGAACTAGTGAAATGAAACTATCAAAGTATTGTTAGGATATTGTCAAAGTAGTGGTAAGAAAAAATAAAAGTTGTGCTAAGCAACGTAAGATATTGTGTTATGAAACGAAATAAGTAATGAAATGAAACTTTAGTAGTAGTGGTATGGAACATTAGAGTAAGTGGTACAGAATAACAGAAGTAGTGGTATGGACTGTAGAAGAAGCGTTATGGAACTGAAAAAAGTAATGGTATGGAACATTAGAGTAAGTGGTACAGAATATCAGAAGTAGTGGTATGGACTGTAGAAGAAGTGTTATGGAACTGAAATATATAATGGTATGGAAAATTAGCAAAAGTGGTATAGAACTTGTAGAAATTCTTTTATGTCTTTTTGGAAGTAGTGGTATGGTACTTTAGAAGTAATTACCGTATATACTCGAGTATAAGCCGAGTTTTTCAGCACATTTTTTGTGCTGAAAAAGCCCCCCTCGGCTTATACTCGAGTATATACGGTAAATGGAAATATAGAGGTGAATGTAAGCAATTGGAATTTAATAGCTATACGCTTATAGCTGCAATCAAATTGGTGCTATGGCCATTACCAACATACTTTGACCCCTAGTCGACCACTAGTTACTTTAAAAATGTATATTATTTTTCTGACAAATGTATTTATAATAAGTCTAAAATATTCCCAATTCTTTTTGTAAACATATACATTTGTTCTATGATACATTGAAAGATAATTATTTTTATATTTAAAAATAATACATTATATATTTTGTAATGTTTATTTTTTATTCCTGAATTTTAAATACTTTGGCTTCATTTATTGGTCCTTTCTGGTAGTGAAAACATTTTCTCATAGATCATTCAGATCATTTACTTGCAGTTCTCTACCACCCTCTTCAGAAAATGGAGGCTACTACAGCTGAATGCTTTTGCTGATAGTATAAGAAAAGTTACATTGTATAATTAATATATAAGGCATAGTTCAAGTTAAACACATGTGAATTATAATCATGTAAAAGTACTAAAGGTGTGTGTTTGTTACATTACCTCTTAGTAAATTATGAGGTACTTGGGCCTGGTAATAAAACATGAAGTATTCAAAGTGTTAAAAGTAAAATTAGCCATTTTCAAAGCTAACACTGAAGAAATGTAATGAATAAAATATAATGTTACATATGTATACAATGCAAAATAACATAATTTTAAAATAATGTTATGAAAATTAGAAATATGTAACTATGACTGATCAATAAGCACAGGAACATGCTACAAGAAATAGATGTTTGACAATTTGAGAAATCATTTTAGCAGCTTATAAATGATAAGTTTTTACCAGAATGATATTTTTCGATGTCAGTATTTCTCAGTTGGATTATTATTTTACCAACAGAAAAACAAACTTAAATTATATTTACCTTTGTTTAAAATACTTTGGTCAACAAGCAGATAAAGGACCTGATCCAGACTTAAAGGCTTGCATGGGCTACCGTACGGATTTGGTATCTGAAATTTTGCACACAAGGGAACAGAGCACTCCTGCACTACTAGGTGCAGAATGGATATCCATGCCCTGAGAGATACCATAAGTATTCTGCATGCATGTGTGGAATACTGAATCATTTGTAAGGGCTTAGCCAAGCCCTTACTGTATGACTTAAATATCAATACCATGTGTATTTGTATGCATTCTGAGCGGGCCGGCCTCCCATGTGGAGACAGAAATTATGATCTGGCCTAAACGGTCTATAATATAATAATAATAATAATATAATATATTATATAATATGTAACATTCTGCATATGGATAAACAGCAAACAAATAATGAGTCTTTAGCATATGATCATATCAGTCAAGCATTGATTACTTTTGTTCACTTCCCCAACCATCCAAATGCAAGAGCACTGTTTGTACAGTTAAAATTTTTTATTTGAACTTTATTAAATGGAAAAAATATTGAAAATATGAAATAGAAACATGCTTTCCCTTATTTTCCTACTGTAGGCTGTCAGAATAATGCAAAGGCAACATTTCCATACTTGAAGGGGTCACAGAGTTAAAGGCTATTTCATTGGTCTCAGATTACTGTGCTGTCTTAGCTGTCTCCATCTTCCTGGGTGCAGACATGCCCTATAGTTTATGTAAATCAGGCATAGGCAACCTATGTTGCTCCAGGTTTTGTATAATTATGCATGCGAGAAGCTGTAGTTTTGACTCCTAAGATTGTCATGACTATACATTTTGCCTACTTACAGAATTGTCGGGTCTGGGTTGGGCTAATTTGAAGAAACATGACCTAACTGTAAAAAGACTATGTTAGTCAACTGTAAAAGACTATGTTAGTCCACCAGTTATTTCCCCTGTAACACCACTTTAAGCATAAGCAGGTGCATCTTTACATTTTATTCCCATCTGGATAGAGTTGTGTTTGCTTCTCTTCTAAACATGCTCTGTTTAGATATAAGCAACATCTGGGACATATTTCTCAGTGTGGATCTGGGCCACATTATTATAAAAAGTAATCCCTATCAGAGAAATGCACTATGAAAATAAGTTGCATAATTATGTGGTATTTCTACTGTCAAACCAAGCACATGTTTTGTTGCTTTATTTGGGTGTAAAAGCATATGCATTCTTGACATTTAGTGTTTATTCAGTGATATGAGAGCTACGTTTTCATATCTTTTTTTATCTGCATTTAATTAGCTAATGTGTGGTCAAGATCAGTTCTTAAAAGTAATAGAATGAGGTCTATGTTAAAGCAGTAAACTATGACTTTTGCTGTACAACAAAGTCCCCAAAAAGAGGAACAGGTGCAAATGTATATCCGTTGTATGTTAAGAGCTCAAGGTAAAATTTCATAAAATCATATGTTACATTTTTAGTTAATAGACCTGATCAAGAGTGAATCCATCTGCAATGCGGTAGCACTATACAGTACTTCCTTTCCACAGTTGTGTTTTTTTACCAACTCTGAATAGGACTTAGGGATATGGGGCATACGTGTTCCCTCTCCCCGTAGTCATAGCCGTTTATTATATTATTTATTATTTATTAACAGGTTTTTATATAGCGGCATCAGATTACGTAGCACTTTACAATTTTAACAATCATTATAACAGGACTGGGTGGTAACAGTAGCCATATTAGAATATGCTTTTGACTTGTACAGCTGCAAGCCTCTACCACTGCTTAAACACTTAAATGTTTTTTGTTTTTTTTAAATGCTTCCATTTGCACTATTTAAAAAACATTTAAATGCTTTTTATCTGATGACAGAGTAAAGTTGTGGTATTCTGTTAATATGCTGGCATTTAAAAAAAAGAAAATAAAAAGAAAAAAAAATTAAAATTTTTGTTTAATTGAATTAAAATATATATTTTTAAAAAAGTACAAGGATGATTTGACCTGTGCTTATCACCTACACAATCACCTGAGATGGTGTAAGTGTATGACAAACGCGCAAGCACTTTTTTCTAATTTTATTTATATATGATACAAATGGACATATGGGCAGAAGTGCGCCCCTTGTGAGCATGCGCAATGCTCAGTTATGCTGAAATTCCATCATAAAACCTAATGGAAACGCAGCTAAGGATCAGGTCCTTAGTGTAGGAAGGGGTAGCTATTTGATCGGTGGGCGTCCCCAGCCAGAATGATGGCTTTTAGATAAGAAGACAGACGAAAGTTATTTTTCTGTTGTCTCTGTTTCAAATATGCAGCCATTTTTGCATTTTCTTTTTCAGAATAGTTGAGTATGTCGATAGGCATACTCATCCGTACTTTTTTGGAAGTGCCACCAGCCAGACCAATCACACTCGCCACCTGCCGCATACACCCCGTGAAAGGTGAGTAACCTCTCTGGGGACTTTTAGGGTTAGGGAGAGGGTTAGGGTTATTGCCATGGAAGGTTGAGGGTTGGGGTTAAGGTCAGGCTGCGGTCAGGCTGCGGGGAAGGGATGGTTAGAGTTAAGGTAATGGAAGGCAGGGCCGGCAGAACCCGGTAAGCGGGGTAAGCGTGGCGGGAGGGTGTCATGCCAGAGAGGCGCTTCCCTCCCGCCACGATCTCCTGCTGCCGTTGGTCCCGTCGGAAGGAAAAAAAAATGCACTTACTTATATTGTGGTCCCGGAGCTCTCCTTCCGTCCTGGCTCCTCCCTGCTCCCTTCTCACTCACTACACGTCGTACGTTACGTCATCACTGCCGACGTTTAGTGAGGAGCCAGCAGAGAGGAGCCAGGATGGAAGGAAAGCGCCTGCGCCGCAATATAAGTAAGTGCATTTTTTTTTCCTGGCATGGTGATGTTTTTTTTTTAAAGGGGGTACACTGGGTCCAGAAAACACATGATAAGGGGTGCAGGATACACATGATGGGGGGTGCTGGATACACATGATGGGGGGTGCGATATACATGATGGGGGGTGCTGCATACACAACATGGGGGTGCTGGATACGCATCATGGGGGGTACTGGGAGCTGGAGAGACATGATATGGATACTCGGTGCTGGATATACATGATGGGGGTACTGGGTACTGAATACACATGATGGCGGGTGCTGCATACACATGATGGGGATATTAGATGCTAAATACACATGATGGCGGATGCTGGGTGCTATATATATATACTGCTCAAAAAAATAAAGGGAACACTAAAATAACACATCCTAGATCTGAATGAATGAAATATTCTTATTAAATACTTTGCTCTTTACATAGTTGAATGTGCTGACAACAAAATCACACAAAATTATCAATGGAAATCAAATTTATTAACCCATGGAGGTCTGGATTTGGAGTAACCCTTAAAATTAAAGTGGTTTTGCAGGTGGTGACCACAGACCACTTCTCAGTTCCTATGCTTTCTGGCTGATGTTTTGGTCACTTTTGAATGCTGGCGGAGCTTTCACTCTAGTAGTAGCATGAGACGTAGTCTACAACCCACACAAGTGGCTAAGGTAGTGCAGCTCATCCAGGATGGCACATCAATGTGAGCTGTGGCAAGAAGGTTTGCTGTGTCTGTCAGCGTGGTGTCCAGAGCATGGAGGCGCTACCAGGAGACAGGCCAGTACATCAGGAAACATGGAGGAGGCCGTAGGAGGGCAACAACCCAGCAACAGGACCGCTACCTCCGCCTTTGTGCAATGAGTAACAGGAGGAGCACTGCCAGAGCACTGCAAAATGACCTCCAGCAGGCCACAAATGTGCATGTGTCTGCTCAAACGATCAGAAACAGACTCCATGAGGGTGGTATGAGGGCCCAATATCCACAGGTGGGGGTTGTGCTTACAGCCAAACACCGTGCAGGACGTTTGGCATTTGCCAGAGAACACCAAGATTGGCAGATCACCACTGGCACCCTGTGCTCTTCACAGAAGAAAACAGGTTCACACTGAGCACATGTGACAGACGTGATAGAGTCTGGAGACGCCATGGAGAACGTCCTGCTGCCTGCAACATCCTCCAGCATGACCAGTTTGGCAGTGGGTCAGTAATGGTGTGGGGTGGCATTTCTTTGGGGGGCCGCACAGCCCTCCATGTGCTCGCCAGAGGTAGCCTGACTGCCATTAGGTAGACCCCTTGTGAGACCATATGCTGGTGCGGTTGGCCCTGGGTTCCTCCTAATGCAAGACAATGCTAGACCTCATGTGGCTGGAGTGTGTCAGCAGTTC
>WWET01000909.1:447965-458688 GCA_011038615.1 Limnodynastes dumerilii | reverse complement strand
GGACGTGCGTGCTTATCTTGTGGTACCCTTGCCTTCTCCCACAATAAAATACATGCTCACATACTGTAATAATCCCACTGACTCTTGTACCATAGATATATTTCCTTCCAAAATGACTTTTCCCATATATGTCTCAGTATCATAGATTATACAGGAGAAATGTGCATGTGTCTTATTACATGGACTTTACTGCCAATAAAATATCTGTGCCTGTTTTAAGTATCCCTGATGGAGTACACCAAATTGATTGATATCAAGGTACAGATGGCGCTCTTTTAACTGAACAATGTGTCTTTGCTGTAAGGCATTTTGTCGTTAAGCAATGCAAAAATTCTATATTAATGCAGATACATTAAACTTACATACTATACATGCCGCATAATGACGATTAGCTAAGTACATTTCTGGGAGAGACACAAACAAAGCACAGCTAATGCATAATCACTTAAAGCTCCACAGAAGGTTCTTACCACTGCTGGAGGTCTGCTGTGAGCCTGAGCATGCTCTGAGCAGGTATGAGTTAGGGGAGAATTCCTCATCAGGGTTAGTGTCCATGATCTGATGAGAATTATTGCTGTCAAGCAGTGGCATCTGGCAGCTAACAGGAGGAGGATTATGGGAGCTGGGCAGTTGTGCAGATGGTAGAAGGCTAGACGAAGATGTGGATGGGATGGGACGACCTGGGAAAGAGGAACAGGCAATAAAGGTCAGCAATGAAGGAAATGAACATGTACACAACAACATTTATGTCTAAGTATAATTCAGATCTAGCAATGAAAACCCCTTGGGGAAAAGGTGCTAAACCGTGTAAGCACTGCTGCATGTGAAAACCTGCATAGGCTACTGACTGGATAGAACATGACATTTACATGGCTGTAGGAAAATATGGCTCGCCATTGATGATCATTTTCTGCTCCATGTAAGCGTAAAATGACCGCAAATGGCGAATGTGCATACGCACATGCAAGTGTTCCCGCAAGGCAGAATGGATACTGAAAGTGGAGGGAGTCCCCGCTATGATGGCTGTCTTTCCGAAGTAGAGACAGCCGAAAATGAACTTTCGGCTGTCTGTATTTCCTGTAGCAACCATTTTAGATTTTTTTTATTTCTGAATGGATGACTATGCCGATCGGTATACTCTCCCATATATTTTCGGAAGCGCTGCCGGACTCGCCGCAGGAGAGGTGAGTAACTTCTCCGGGGACTTTTAGTTTTAGGGGGGGTTTGGGTTAGGCTCTGGGTAAGGGAGGGTTAGGGCCGTGGAAGGGGAGGGTTAGGATCAGGCTGTGGGGAAAGAAGACTTAGGCTTAGGCTGTGGGAAAGGGAGAATAAGGTTCAGGCTGTGGGGAATGGAGGGTTAGGGTAATGGGGAGGGGAGGGTTGGGTAAGGATTAGGGAAAGGGTTGGGGTTAGTTTTCATACTTACCATTCGGAGCACCATGTTCAGTGCACCGCGATTGCTTTAGGGGGTTGGGTAAGTATGAGGGAAAGGGTTGGGGTTAGTTTTCATACTTACCATTCGGAGCACCATGTTCAGTGCACCGGGGATCGATTGCTTTGCCTCTTTGAGGCAGAAGCAATCCATTTCCTAGCCAGTTCAGAAATGGCAGAGAGAGAACGCCCCTTTTGCAATAGGAACATTCTCAGCGGGGACCCACACCCCTATTTGATTTTTAGCAATGTTTATGCCATCCATATGGTGGTTATTGCTTTAGTATATATAAATGTATCAAGACATTTACTTCCTTTTTAAAGTGCATTAAATACATAGCATGCTTAGGCTAGTAGCTTTGATGCGGCAGCTTTGGAGCTTCAAATAATGATGGGCTTTCTGGGTGATTCCTACTGTATTATACTCTATGAACACAAGACTTCACATGAAAACTATTTTACCTCAAAGAAACCGGACTGAAAACACAATTTTTTTATGTGAAAACTGTCCATGGCTTTGCATAATCTTTTTCCAATAGCTCATCTAATTTTTGATCATACATCCTAGGAAAAGAGTTCTGTCTTCAAAGTGCATCATTCATTTTTGTCTTTTGTAGTGTACATTTGGTGGGAGCAATGTGTTTGTGCAGTTATCTCAGAAATGCTATCTTAGATGTGAGAACCTTGTGCATGCAGCATGTAATCAAGCTCATATCTTGGAATGTGTAATTTGTTTGTATGTTTCAGTGGAGAACTTTTAAAGTCTCTGTGCCTGCCACCACAGTTGCATTAGTCTTTAACAAGTTAGCAGCCAGTTGGTAGGTTAAGAGCATAGTTGCCAACTCTCCCTGAATATCAGGGAGACTCCCTGAAGATTGGGTAATCTCCCTGACTCCCTGAAGTGTTTGGTAATCTCCCTGATTCTAATTTCATCCATTGAGGTCTATGGAGATGACCAATTTCATGGAGGCCAAGAATCTTGTTAATCAGCTGCAGCGTCACTTTTAGCTTTTCTATAAAGATAGTAATGAAAGTATTCATTGGCAATTTAATAATCAATAAATACTGACATTTTTATTGTAAAATAGTTTTCCTGGCAGTGCTAGATACACCTATGGATGGAGCAATTCATAGGACACACCCCTTTGGCGCTACAGGACACACCCCTTTGGTGCAGTGGTCTTACAATCTCCCTGATATTCATTTGCAAAAGTAGGCAACCATGGTTAAGAGTTCTTACTGAGAGGTGCAACCCAGTAATCAACAATTGTAAAGTTTAAAATTATTATTATTATTATTATGGTCAACTATTATATTAAGTAAAATGATGATATAATGTTAAAATCTGGGCAAAAATTTATAGCAATAATTGCGTTATTGATAATTTATTAGAAAAAAAAATATTAAATTGGATTAAATTTTTGAAAATAAGAGGAAAACAGATAGAATTTTGAACCTGGGTAACACCATACTGAATTGCAGGGAATGCATACATAGTCTGTTTCAAATAGTATTATGGTTGAGAGGTGATATTTTCTAGGCAAATTCTAAATAACAAATTGGTATTGGCATCTCAGCTAACTCAGTGATCCAGTTACAGCTCCACATTGTTCAGGACTTTATGACACCTTGTTACTGCTTAGGCCATTGTAGCTCCCTGCGTACCGCAAGCATTTCTGGGTACAAGTACTGTTTACAAAATTTTATTTATTTATTTAATCAAACTTTGTACAATTTACTGAAGCATTATTGTATTTATTACTATGAATGTATTAACCACTATAGATTTTAATATAAGTAATTAAATAATTATAACTCTATTTTGCTTTCCATTTTCTTTGAGGGGATCTGAGTTTTGAATTGAAGCATGCATCAATTGGCTACAAAGACAAAAACCCTGCACGGTATTAGTTTTAATAGGTACTCATTTTTAATAGGTGCTTAAACGTACTTGTTTGGCAAACCCGTGCATTTTTCCCCCACCACACACTTTCTAGCTTTTTCAAATTCTAAATAACAGTTTCAAAGTAAGGCTAGTTTAAATTGGACTCCCACTGAAATTCAACAGGGCTTTGTCCAGGCATCACTTATCTTCTGATTTCCTCTTATTTTAAACTTTAAATACTGTCTAATATCTCTTGCCGTTTATCATTTATTTAGGCATAAAGAAGTTGGATTATGTACTGTTTCTGATTAACTAGGCACTGCAAAAGCACAAACACAAAGTGGTGGCTTGTGAGCATTTTTGTTAATTATTTAAAGTATTACTGAAAAACATTCTGTGTGGCTTCTATTTGAAAACTGTTATCACATAGAAGTAAAGAAAAATCAACCAATCATAGCACTTGAAAGAAGATTGAAATCATGATCAAGAGGCTTATCTACAGTTTTATTGGGATTACACTCAGCTGTAGAGCTGACCAGCCACGCCACCTTCGACCAGGGGGTAGACACAGGCAGCATGGAGAATGGGTAAAATATAAGTAGCATATCTTGATGAAAGGTTTCTCGCCACTTAGATGTAACTTTGTCAATTGCTGCTTATATATAGACTGTAAGGAATAAAAGAAAAAAGCAAACTCCTAAGAAACGGATAGAACTGTACAAATACAATCCAATACTAGCGCTATTGTAGATCAAACATAGAGTTGAAACAAGAGTCCAATAAACAGAGTCTCTGAAGTGAAGAGAGAAAATATTGTAAGTCTATCACCTCATAGTACTCCACAAATGCAAAACATAAAAGTATTTCACTCCACGGGTTCTAACTTTAAAACCCGTATAAGAAATCCCGCTTCAGGTCCTACTGTGGAATAGGTAAATGAAAAAAGAAAGCAAAGGACGACTTACAGTTCCTTGTCTTCAGCCGTATGGAATAGGCTACATACACGGACTTCGTAATGTTTGTAGAAGTCCGTGAGTAATTTGCAGATTCAGTCCTGTCCTCCGATGGATACGGTAAGGGATGTCTGCACGTGGGTACTGCTCTGGGAATCAGCGCGTGTACTGTATGCTCTTTTCTCCGGTATACTTCGCGGCTTCCTCTCACGTCCAAGCGTCGTTTGCAGTATTGCGTGTCATCCAGCAGCATAGGCTCGCAATGAAAAAGAACAGAGGCAGCACCTAATAGTGCAATTATGTTTATTTGGAAACACGAATAGGTGGACAAATGGGTACTCACCCAGGAATAAATAGTAAAAGCATGTAATAAAATATTTCTGGTAGTTGGAAAACCCGATATTTGAAGAGGGCAATGCCAACCCGTAGTAAAAGGATTTCAAAGGAAATCTTTTAAAAGGCTTCTCCTAGCACCAGCCAATGCGTTTTGATTGCAATACAATCTTTCTCAAGGCTAACAAGATTATAGAGGTGCTGGGAGGTATATATAGAGGAGTGGTTACTCCCTATTGGACAATACAATTTTTAAAAAACAGTATAGGTGCTATTCTTCATATATATAGGAGAAGGAAAAGACTTTATATGACCACAATATAATACAAACACATATCCACTATAAGATACAAAATAAAATGAAAATATTATAGGAACCATTTGATTTCGAATTCAGCATTGAGACCCTCTGGTTGCATTGTCCCCATAATATAGATCCAACTCATCTCCGCTTTTGACAGCATATCTTGATGAAAGGTTTCTCGTCACTTAGATGTAACTTTGTCTATGCCAATAACCTGGGTTAGCGAAGTACATGAACAATTATGGTTTTCTTTGAAATGTAAGGATAGATTATGTTTAATAAACCCTTTCTTAATATTATTGGCATGCTCAGCCCACCCCACTTTTAGCGGGCAACTGGTCCAGGCGGCATGGAGGAACATAAACCTTCACTCTCTGCTGACTCACCTAACCCAACATGGAATATAAGATGTGTGGCAGTTTGAGTGTTCGGCAACTGCCACTCATCTTAAGATCCAAGCCAGTGCCAGGTGATCCCCACCACAGTGAATGAGCAAATGCTGTCTCTGATCTTTCAATGCTGCAGGAGAAAGACAAGACTGCTCACTCAATTTCTTTAATCATAGCCACATCTACTGTGTGCTGACTACTGGGAGTCTGGAGAAAGGAGAAAGGGGTGAGGAAATGGGGATCATTGTGCAGGAAAGAGGAGAGAAGTCACAGGAAAGGTAAGAGATTTCTAAACTGTTCTAGGAAGTTATTTTAGTGTAAAGTTTCAGTGGAGGGTTAATTGCATGCAATTAAATAAGTGTAAGCCATGGGAAGGGATTATTCCCTGGGATTTGGATGGGGAGTCAATTTAATATACGCAATAAATAGGGTATTAAAATAGAATAAGATGGGGACAGGAGGTTAACTTAGTGTTATTAGGAGGAGGGAGGCTAACTTAATTTAACTGGGGAAGGGTCTGATAATATATTACTTAGCACAATTACAGGATAGAGAACAATGTATAGGGAAAGCTTTAACAAAGAGGGGCTAAAGGGATGACCACCCTGGGTGCAAATATGAAAGGGCACATAATACAATATTATTTAAGATCAATTTGTCTATCATTTCAGAGCTAAGAGTGGCCCCAGAAAACATTTCCAGCTCCTGTTTCATGCGCAACTAACAACAAAGCACATGAGCACAAAATAGATGAAATGTATTTTCTTGTATTTGCTCATTATAACATAGAGCTTGACAAGAGAAGATTTAAAATTGACTTGACAGCTAAGCGCTGTTGTTCTTCCTTGCAAGCTGTCAATGCCAGCTAGGAGGAGTGATAGTCCTAAACCATCAACTGTTGGCAGAGTGTTAATAGACAGAGCTCAGTGCTCAGAACCTCTGAGCACAATTTATAAACTTCCTTGCAGGGTAAGGTAGTAGGTGTGATGAAGTCAAAGGTATTGTTTGACTGCATAAAATCACCACACAATAAAACGCAAGCACAGATTACCTGCCTGCGCATGCACAATGCTGTTGACATCCTGCGTCTGCCCTGCCAGCGACTGCACTGCTCAAATAGAAGTAAGCTAGCTTTTCCCTTCTAATCCAGCGCTTTTCCAACATTTTTGCTTTGCTTTGTAATCGCCTTTTGGAGTTATGCAAAGTACATACTTTTTTTTTACTTACACCTACAAATGTAAATTGCAATTCTGGATCAGGTCCTTTGTGCCTGGGTAACTGTAAGCATTTAAAGCGGATTTAAAGTTTGAGACTTAGAGCAAAATAGGTGTTAACTGCATACCTGAGCCAAACTACATTGATCTACAGGGTCAGTAAATTTAAATGGTATAAACAGTATTAAGGTTGAGAGGTGATTGTAGTAGTATTATGCAGTGTGATTGAAAGCCCGGATTCAGAGTTTTAGCGGATGCGCGAGGCGCTAAAACGTACTATTCAGAGGTGCGTGTTGCTAAAAAACATGACCTTTGAATTGGCCGTACAAGAACCGGTCTAGTTTTTAAAAAAAACAAAAAAAACAGTCAAAGCCTTAATTGCTCTGACCGCAGGGCTGTTCTTTTTTTTTTTTAACTTAGAAAAAAGTTAACCCCTTCCCCCGCCACTGCCGCCGCAACCTATTAAAATACATAAATAAATAACGGTCCGACAGGGCATGTATGACCAGCAGCATACCCTGCTATTCAGTGCCCTTTGCACTAAATAGCGGTACATGGCCAATCATAAAAAAAAATATTTTGTGCCCTCATTATAAATTCCTAAACAATACCCACTCATGCCCCCATAAAATAAATATAAATCAACTACGGCCAATATCCCTGTCCATACCCCCCAAAAAAATACAAACTGTTCCCACATTCTAAAAACATTAAAAATGCCCACATGTGCCCCCATAACATAGATATAAATACCATATACACAATATCCCTGTCCATACCCCAAAAAAATCATTGTTGTGGCCACATAAAAATAAAACAAAAATGCCAAAAGGTTACCAAAATATAATAAAAAAATACTTACCTGCTTTGATGGGGGTCCAGTCTTGTAAGCTTTTAATCTGGGGGCGTGGCCTTGGCAAAATAAAAAAACCATATAGAGACAACGCAAATTATATCCGCTAATGACAGTTCTACTGTCATTGGGGTATACTTATATCCTCTGCCAGCGTGAGATTTCACGATTTACATTGTGATGTTTCCAAATATTATTTATTACTTATGTATTTATTTTAATCGGTTGCGGCGGAGGGGGTAGTTTGCGGGAAGGTAGGTTGCGGGAAGGGGTTAATTTTGTGAAGAATTATTTTTTTTTTTTTTTTACTAATTGATTTTTTTTTTTCAAGCTCCAGTGAGCCGCACCTAAACTTACACCATCCCAGGGATGGTGTAAGCATAGTGCTTGCTAAGCAGCCACTGAACTGCAGTGGTCGTATATTAAATGAGAAAAAGCCCCTTTTCTCATTTAAATATACTTTCCACAGACGCAGGGCGGTCGGATGCGATCACAGACGGATAGGTACTTTTGCGCTCATCTTTCTGTGCGCGCTCCCGATCTGGGCATATGCAGTGGACATTTTGGCTGCGCATCCGTCTGAAAAAAAAGACAGATCCGTGCCGAAAACTGGATATATTCTTTAATTAGACTGATTAATGCCTAGCAGCTATGTGTCAGGCTGTGGTTTAATTGTGTGCAGGGAGATTCATTGCAGAACAATCATCTCTGATTTTCAGGTTGTTTGGGTCATGTATCCACTGCTCATCTTCTCAACGGAGTGGAACTCGTCCCCGCTGGATCACTGGAGGGAAGTACTTCTGTGTCTGCACTCGACAGGGACCCCATGCTTAAAACATTTGCACTTAAAAAAAATTAACCTACAATTTTTTGGGTGTTTGGGAAAGCTTTAAGGACATTCTTCTATTTACCATCAATGAACAAATTTATCATTGCTTATCTCAAACCACGTGGTATGAGCTACCCATGGTCTCAAACAATTCCCCAATAATTCTGTCAGATTAGTCAAGCGACCTAGCATTATTCTTTAAGTAACAAGTGATATTATGACAAGCTGTGTTTAGAGACTTTGGGCTGGATCCAGACTTAAGTAAATGCTTGAAATTAGTTACTCCTGGGCTAAACCATGTTGATTGCAGGGGGAGTCAAGTTAATTGTATTCTTTGCATGCAGGGATATATCTTTGAATTGCTTACTGCATACTGACCAGCTATACTATCACACTGTTATTTAGACTTGGGATAGGAAACATTACATTTCAGTTAGGCTGCAGTTAGTGTTAAGCAGGGTACACACTGGGCTTTTCATCAGATAATCTTACCAATCACACAATTAAAAAAAGATTTGACAGATATCTTACCAGTGTGAACAGCAGCGTCACAACTTTTTTTTTTTTTAGCGGGGTTAAGAATGTATCCCTCTCCTTGGCGCCCCCATCTTGGTGTGTAATAGGTATGATTGTGCCGCTGCTTCATCAAAGGGGGTGTGCTCAACCCATCGGGGTCGTGGTCAACCCATTGGGGGCATGGTCAACCCATTGGGGGCGCAATTCTCTTTATCATTTCTCTATCCCCTTCATAATTCGTCTTCATCAGCTCCTCCTCCCCATTCACCTTATCATCTCCCCCTCCCCATCATCTCCCTCCTCCTCTTCATCTCCAGCTCACCACAGGATCCCCTCCCCATCCTCTCCAAGCTCCTCTACATCTCCAGCTCCCCAGTATACCCATCATGTCTCTCCCTCCCCCCCAGGATCCCCATCATGTGTCTTCAGCCCCCCAGGACCCCCATCATGTTTCTCCAGCCCCCCTCATTATCCCTATCATGTGCCTTCAGCTTCCCAGTATTCCCATCATGTCTCCAGCCCACCACCAAGATCCTCATCATGTGTCTTCAGCCCCCATTATCTCCATCATGTCTTCACAGCCCCCCAGTATTCCTATTATGTGCCTCTAGCCTCCCATTATGGCCAGCCCCCACCAGTATCCCCATCATGCACCTCCAGCTCTCCAGTATTCCCATAATGTCTTCAGCCTCCCCTTCCCAGTACTCCCATCATGTCTCCATCCCCCTCCCAGTACTCCCATGAGCCTCCAGACCCTCAGGATGATTCCCCATCATGTATAAGCGTCTGAAGAAGTTACACAGAGCAGCTGATTTCAGCTGTTCTATGTAACTGCAGCGGCAGCTCATACAGGAACCTCCTATATGAGCTGTCTGCTGATCTCCATAGCAGGGGGGGGGTGACTGGTCTGCCCTGCATCTCCCGCTTATAAGGCTCCCCCCTTGCCTCCTTCCTGTCGCTGAGCCTGGTGGCGCCCCTTTATATTTTGGGGAGGATAAGATGACCCCCTCATCCCAACCCATTCCGACGTCTATGAGTGTATACTATCCAAAGATTTCCTAATAGACACAGGACATACTTGAAAAAGCAAATGATATCTTTAGATCTTTGATCTGGCATATTAGGAGCTCCAAAAGATTAAATAAAAAAATCACAGGATGTTTCAAAAGATTTTTTAGCATCTTTGGACAGTACACACTGGTAATATAGCTGGTGAAATGGTCTTTTGATTGTGTGATTGGAAAGATTATCTTTCAAAAAGCATCAGTGTTTACTCAGCCTTAGTGTTAATGTCAGACTTTTGGAAACACTAATGTCGTTATATTAATACTGTTGACATTAGAGCCAGGATAAGACCACTGTCGAATTTGTTTTGGTAGTTGCTGAGTATATGAATGTCGAAACAATGACTTAAGGTCTTGTATACCACACACCTGCAGTAACACTAGCCCTGAGCTGATGCATTCTTTCTTGAGCATGTATAAAAATCTGACTGCAGCTGTGCTGTAATGTCTAGATTCTCATAAAAATATAGTGAAGTATAAAGAGGTGGAATGTGAAATTAAAGTGGCCCTATCGGAAAATGTCTTGGGTACACAATGGACTTTTTATTAACAATGCAACATCTTGATAAGATAATACTAACAGTATAAAGCCCCTGCATAATGATGCACCTATACACACTACAATCTAATTACAAGTGGATCTACTTTACTTTAAAGTTTTACCATAATCCTTTGCTGCAAAAATATACATGCCCACAAAGGTGGCCCTAAGCAGAAAGTTGAATAGGAATCATAGCACTAAAGGTAGGTTGTCAGTAGACATTGAAGATTTCTCCCAACATTTGTAAGTATTTGTTGAACAAGTGTACAGTATATCTCAACTCTGTGTCAGGTTCAAGAATTTATGTTTCCTAGCTGGACTCTAAACTGTTTTAAATGTACAATGTTTGTGTGCATTAAGAAAAAGCTAAATATTTGATATGCAGACCTATCATTAAAATTTATTATTATT
>WWET01000909.1:423499-438790 GCA_011038615.1 Limnodynastes dumerilii | reverse complement strand
TGGGGGGAGGGAGGGGAACTGCAGGCATATGATGGGGAATACTAAGTGGGGCTGGAGGCATATGATGGGAAATAATGAAGGGAGCTGGAGGCACATAATGGGGAATATTGAAGGGGCTGGAGGCAAATGATGGGGAATACTGGGGGGCCTCAGAGACATGATGGGGATACTGGGGGAGCTTCAGAGACATGATGGGGTATTGGGAGGGGGGCTGCAGAGACAATGGGGATATTGAGAGGCTGCAGAGACATTATGGGGATACTGAGGGATACAGAGACATGATGGGGAAACTGAGGGCTGCCGAGAAATGATGGGATAATTGGGGCTGCAGAGACATGATGGGGTTACTGAGGGCTGCAGAGACATGATGGGGATTTTGTAGGGCTGCAGAGACATGATAGGGAAAAATGATAGGCTGCAGATACAAGGGGCCAGATTCAGATTTAGTAACATCAGCATGCGCCCTCCAGATGTTACGCTAGGGTTACTATAGTAATCCTAGCGTAGCAACAATTGGACAGAACTTTGTTCCATCCGAGCCTATTTCCAAGGCTGTGGGGGAAGCATGTAAAGTGTACAGTGTGGGAGGGGGCTCCCACATTGTAGCAGATCAGCGGTCTTACGAACTGCTGATCCGCACGATTGAGTTAATGCAGGCTTATGGCTGCAGGCTTATGGATACTGAGGGCTGCAGAGACATGATGCGGATACTGAGGACTGCAGAGACATGATGGGGATACTGAGGGCTGCAGAGACATGATGGGGACACTGAGGGCTGCAGAGACATGATGGGGAAATTGATGGGCTGCAAAGACGTGATGGGGAAAATGAGAGCTGCAGAGACATGATGTAGATACTGAGGGCTACAGAGACATTATGGGGAAATTGGGGGGCTGCAGAGACATGATGGGGGTACTGAGGGACTGCAGAGACATGATGGGGGTACTGAGGGACTGCAGAGACATGATGGGATATTGGGAGACTGGAGACACATTAGGGGGAGTAAATGCAAGTGGGAGAGATTGGATGAATATATACAATGCACACACACACAAACTGGATAACTTGTAAGTGCTTACAAGGCCGTGCTTCTATTGTATTATTGTTACAAATATTTTCTGTTTTGTGACTGCATTGCATTTTGTGACAGTTTTCTGCATTGCATTGAGGTTACAAGGATGTTGAATTTATTGTACAGAGGCCGAAAGGAAGCAGTCTCTATTGTAAGGAGGCCTGTATGGTATAGCGGTCACTAGGATAATGTCGGTAAGGTATGTGTCCCTAAGATATATAGTCTGTATTGTGTTAGAGTTTTTAGGATGAAAAGGGAATTGTATAGTGGAGACTAGAATGCTGCCTGTATTGTATAGTAGCCCTATGTCTGAAAATTATTATTCTTATTTTATTAACACAATTAAACTTTGTAGTGTTTATCAGGTACAAATGAACTCATTTAAAATGAGATAGGTAAAGATGGCTTCAGTTTTTTAATTATTCCAAAATTTATAAAAATGTATTTTAAAAAAACTTTAGTTTAGTTAATAAATAAAAGCAGATATATAATGCTCAAAATTGTTATCTTTCAGATAAAAAGTGCAAAAATGAAAAGGATCTTAAGTGTGGTGACCTGTGTGCCCTTGAAGAAGAGTCTAACAGATTAGAAAGTGACAGCAAGAGCACACAATGTCATTCTATTGGCACCATATCTACTTCCTATGTATCAGGAATCAATGACTGCAGTTTGGCATCAAGTGACAATGTTCAGAACTTTCTATGCAACAAAGACAATGCAGAAGATTTTGTTGGAGTAATTGTTGGGAAAAAAAGCTTTCAAAGATACAGTGAACATGTGATCAATTGTGAATTAGCAGACAAACCCAGAATTTGGTCTTTAGCTCACACAGCGGGTGCCAGCAATACTGTGAATGTTGAAAGTGTTGACAGCAGATCCGTGAGCTCAGACTGTCTCTTTGTAAGAAGAAGGCACTCTACGCATAGTGTATGCAATGAGGTGAGATCCTTGCATAGCATAAAGAGTCAAACAGAATGCTCTTGTGAAGAAATGTCCCAATCAGTTAAAGTTTTTAGAACTTCACCCTTTAACTTACAGTCATTTCAACTCAGCTGTCCATACCCTGTTCTAGGAGAATCATGTGAATATTCTTCTGCAGTGGAAGGTATTTATTTGTCCATGTTCTTTAATGCTTAATTTAAACCTGTTATCTCTACATAAAAATCACAATGGTGTTTTTAATATAGTATAATTATGTGTAATAACATCATTCATGCATTTGAACCTAAAATAGTAAGGATCTAATGTTCAGGGTAATAGGGATGCTTGTACTGTCTCCTTAACTCCTTTCCATCCATCTCTCCAGTTGCAAATATTTTGTAATCAAATATGTAATTTCTGATGTACTAGTAATGCTGAAAATGGTTATTCATAGTTAAGAGAGATGTTTTAAATGCATATAAAAAATACTGCAATTGAATGTGATGTTTAAAAGTTTCATTGTAAAAAAAATATTTTACAACTAACCGCAAAAAATGACAACTAGCTTAGGACCTTATTTAGGGGAGATGCAGAGTTTGAGAGAAGCAGAAAAAACAGTTTCAAATGTACATCTGGACAAATCATGCTACTATGTGCGGGGTGCAATTTTTTATCTTTTTTTATGCATACATTGAACATAGTTAACTTTTAATTTATAAGCCAAATATTGCATAACTTTTTGTTTAGTCTGTAATTTAGATTTGAGCTAGAAAACTTAAACTATAAACTCTAATTCTGTTTTCACGATAAAACATCCTCTGCAGGTCTGCATGGTTTTACTGGGTAGCTGTAACCAATTTTTGCTGTCAGTCTAAAACCCTGGGTTAGCACCTGCTGATATTTCACATTTCAGCTTATGCGACAGACACCTGTCCGCCGAGCTGATTGAGAATTTGAGACTTTTAGTTCTTCAACTGCCAGGTTTGTTCCACTGCTCTGCTTCAAGTATTATAAAATAATATATATGATATTTTATTTGATATATTTTTTATAAAATAGCAATTGCTGCACATGCCAGAATGTTGCTTATGAATCTATAACACATTGTAACATTTTTAGGAGTTTATTTTTATAGCTTTTTATTTATTGATTTTTAATTGGGATGAAAGGGTTTTTCTTGGGCATGTTTGCTGCAGTATTCGGAGAAAATTCGCATTCGCAAAAGAAAATTCGCAATTCGAATTTTCGAAATTGGGATTTTCTAACCGGGGACCCCCACCCACACCCAGCTTGGGAACTACTTACCCATGAAGGACTGTTTCAGCACTGCTGATATGTACAAAAAAATAGATCTTCTGTTCAAAATGCGTGTGCATTTTGAAAATGAGTAGCTTTTGAAACACGCAAACGTAAGAGTATTGGTAGATAGGCCAAAAGGTATACAACAACCTAGAAAAGTTAGCATTTTTTTCTAATTCTATTTTATATTGCTGTTACTGTATTCTTTAATTTTAATAAACATAAGAAAAGTTGCTTTGTTTTGATTTTTTAAATAAAATAAAAAAAGTAATATTTATATACTAATGAAATATATACTAAATATATACTAATATAATGCGGTGCTCTTCTAGGTTAAAAAAAAAGGTCAATCTAGTGTAGTCAGAAAAAAGAAAGAAAGTGGTCTTTTAAAGGACGATCCTTCTTGAGGGAAAATCTTTCTTTCTTTTTTCTGATTACTTTTTGCCACACGGTAGCACACCCTTCACGTATTATACGTGGTTATTCTTAAAGGGGTAGTCCATTTGATTAGTGCAGACATCAACTTTGTTATCTCAAATATAGTGTAGTGTGTTTTAAATATAATAGTTTAAAAAAAAAAAAATGTAATTGTTTAATCATTGTAAAACGTGTAGGGCTGTGTTTTACCTAAGTGTAGAGAATTTAATTACATTTACACCAATCCTGAGCTGGTGCAAAAAATTTAGGTGAAAGGGCAAAAAATCCTGCCTGCTACTGTTAAACTGCCCACTTACTCATTTAAATATAGTGGAGCACCCTGTTCTACTAGCACAGGGCACACAGAAGCAAACACAGGTGGATCAGCTACTTTCCATCCCCTTTTCTGTACATGCTTCCTTTGGGCACATTCACAGTGCAAAAACTCACTGCACTTACATCTACAAAATAGGAGTAAGTGCAGCTCTGGATCAAAATCTATTAAAAATACATTCACTTTATCCAGATAGTAGGACTTATGAGTTGATAGTACTGGTAATTAGCATGCATTTCAAACATGAAAATGTATACAGTATGTATAAGCAAAGAGACTGAAGGGTCTAATGTCTATACAATTTGTATGTTTCAAAGTAGTTTTTTAAGAAATGTAAATGGGCTTCTTCTAGGGTGTGGGTTGGGCATTGAGAATGACCCTTTTCCTAAAGGGCCATTTTATACCTGCCAATTTTGAATCGGCTCTAGTATTGATTGCTCTTGTTCAGGACAAGCAATTGATGATCCCAAGGATGAATCTGCAGTGGCTAGAGGTGAGTTTTTATCCTAATTCCCCTAAACCTCCCCTTCCACTTCCCTAACCCTGCCTTTCCCGCAGCCTGACCCTAAGACACCCTTCCCGACAGCCTAACCCTAAGACCCCTGAAACACCCACATTTTTATTTTAAACCATTTTGCAATTACTTTTTTGGGTTCACTCCCATTGTGTACATGTGCAGTGCTAAACCTCGCTGCTCTTACACCTAAAAAATAGGTGTAGGCCACAATGCTGGATTAGGCTTAAAGGGCCTGATTCACACTTAAGAAGCTTCTGCTTCTTAAATGCGCGGTTACATAAGGTAGCCCTATGGCACTCAAAAGTGGCATAAGGTACCTAAAAATGGGGGATGGGTTAGGGGCTGGAAGAGTGAGTTAGAACTCACCCTTAACTGTGAATCAGGTCCAAAGACCCTAAAGTTTTATTTTGATGCATCACTAAACATTTGTTTCAATTAATTTCATGAGTAACATAAAAAATGTTCCTGTTTATTTTGTTATTGTATTTAATAATTAATGACAATATTTGACTTAAATTTTAAGTCTATTTGTTTTATACAAAATAATATTTTTCCTCTCCATAATCCAGAAACTATAGTCCTTTACAATCATAAAGCATGTGTACCTATACTACAATATGTAAACAGTACACCCTAAGCCATATACATTGTATTTTAAATCATAACACATAATATAACATCTAACACAAATAATTCATAAAAATAAAGTTCCATGCAAATGAATTATGAACAAAAAAAGACTTAATGAAAGCAGTGTATTCATTTTTACAGCAAAACCAACCCTAGTTAGCATGCATAACCCACTTCTTGATACTGTAGTTATATTTTATTACTATAGTAATTTTTTATTATACATACTCTTAAATGATCACAGACATAAGATTAGCAGGAACCAAATATTTATAATCATGTATGACAGATCATGTTTAGACTTGGCATGACAACATTTCTAAATGATATATTCAATAAGTCTCTCATATGATTCATCAGATTTTCATAAAAAAACATACACAATGGTGCTTTGTCATCAAAAAATATGCTGTGTAGATCACGGAGCATGCTATGTGTTCTAACAAGAGTGTTCGATTCCAGAACCTCCATTGGTTATTCCATTTAATGTGTATTTTATAACCAGAAGAGAAGACTCAGGTATGCAAGAAGAGTGTCGCTCTAACTCTATTGATCAGTACATTTGGGTAAGAAAATTTTGAATGTTTCAAAGGTGAGGGGAAAAAAAAACTCACTGTAGAAACACACTTATTAAAGTAAAATTCTGGCATTACAAGGCTCTGATTGTGTTTACACACAGGGATTGAAAGGGCCATGAAGACAAGCAAAGAAGTTACAGAACACAGTCAACCCAGTTTTATGGATGACAATGACTTGCTAAGGACAGCGTTCAGACCAGTTATAAGGAGATGAAGGGGCTATAAAGAACAGATTAAAGACCATGTAAGATTCAACTGATGAAACAAACAACTTACTGTTTATTGTATGTGCATGTCCTACTAGAAAATGATCATTAGATAACAGTGTACTTTATGTAACTCAATATTTCGTTCATAATTGTTATTCAGTTTTCAATGTCTTGTAGAGCAATTTTTACATATTGGTTCACTGGGATCTTTAAAAAAATATGTATGTATGTACAAATCAGAATATTTCTACAACAAAACGAATAAGGGATATCTGTATAATGGTGGTCAAAAAATTAGCAAAATTCAAAAAATGTAAATAATGAATTATGCCTTCCACTGAAATCCAGCCTGTATTAGGGGTTAGTGATGCCCAAAAACAGAAAATTCATTCCTCCAAAGGCAGACCAGGTAATCTCATAGTTCTCATTAAGTCTGTGAGGTCTTAGAGTATTGAGCTGAAAAATCCAGTACATCTGCCCCTCTGTCTACAATGGTTACTTGTTTCAAAAATTTAACTTTCAGCGAGGCTGGGTTCACATTATGATGCTTCCAAAAGTGTTCTGATCAAACTATTTTGTTCCTTATAAGATCCTAATTTTCTTTCTTGGCTACTTTCAAATGGCTGGGAGTCAGAATTTTATTCAGCCTTCTTGCTTTCTTGTAGATTATTTTCGGTTTTCTGGGTAGCAGTTGTTCTAATCCAGGGTCTATAAGTAGGATATGCAAGTGTTATTCTAGGATATCCTTAATTAATATCTCAGAGCTATTGAAGGTGTTAATAAATTATACTGGTAACACTGTTGTGTTCTTTTCGCTATACGTGAGGAGGGTCTTTCTATCGTCAGATTTTGTTTTCTGGATAGCCCCTTACACCAGTCTTAGGATTTCCATGTTCTTTAAAACAGTTAGCATTATATAATTGGTTCTCACTGGCTTCCTTCTTTTGTTTAATACGGCAAAACTGGGAGTATGGAATGTTTTGTTTCCATTGTTTTAATTTCTTTGATAATGCAAGTAGCTGTTGGTGACCTCAGATTTGATGAAGTTGGTTGTGATGATCTTACTATTTTCCGTTAAGTTGTAAGGGAATTTGAAATTGTATGTGTTATCAGAAATATGCTGTACAAAATCCTTAAAAATATTCTCATCTCCCGACCAAATAATGATATCGTCTATATAACATTTATAAAAATATAGGTATTCCCTTTATAGGTTTTTATTATTGCTGTATCTTTCTTCCCAGCTCCCCATGTAAAGGTTGTCGAAAGCTGGGTGCAAAATCTGTCCCATTGCTGTCTCGCAGATCTGAAGATAAACATTTTTGTACAAATTTAAAAATATTATGAGATAAAATGAACAATATCATATTGCAGATAAAATTGCTTTGTTCCTGTTCGATTTCAGAGTCTGTTAGAAGGAATTCTTTGATCGATTGCAGATCATTCACATGGGGTATAATTATTATTATTATTAACGTTATTTATAAGGCTCCACACAGTATCTGCAGTGCCGTGCAGAGGCAATAGCAAAGACAATAGTTGCATACACAATACAATAATTTACAGAGGGTAAAAAATATGAAGGAATACAATACATGTATAAAGCAAAAATTAAATTAAATACAAAAATATTAAAACAATATGGGCCAGATCCAGAACTACGTCCGTCTTCCATAGACGGACGTAGTTCAATAAACAGTAGCTACTGCGCATGCGTAGTAGCTATTGTACGCAATCTGTGCATCGTTTCGATACATAGATTGGGTATATGCGGACTTTAGACCGCATATACGCAATCTACGTATCAAAACGATACACAGATTACGTACAATAGCTACTACGCATGCGCAGTAGCTACTGTTTATTGAACTACGTCCGTCTATGGAAGACGAACGTAGTTCTGGATCCGGTCAAATGTGAGGAAAATAAAGATGCTGGGTAAGTGTGTAGGATCAGATGAATAAGGAGAAAGATAGACAGTAGAGAGAAAAAGGTGGAAAGAGATTATGACAGCGTAGAGGGATGATGACAGAGTAAGGAGGGCCCTGATCATAAAAGATAACATGCTAAGTGAGAGAGGGTGAACAAAGAGGAGACACAGTGGTGAAGATGGGGAGGACAAGTAAGCTTAGGTGGAGGAAGTGTAGGCTAGCCTGAAGAAGTGGGTTTTAAGGGAGCATTTGAAGGACTGGACATCTATGGTGGTCCAACTGAATCTTCTCTATCAGTTTATATTATCCAATAGCTGTAGAATAGTGTCTTTTACATATGAGGGAAGTTTAATCACTAATTTTTGCAAGAAGATGTCCACATATTTTGAGATGTGTGATGTTAATGAGCCAATGCAAGCCACAATCAGTCTCCCTGGTGAATTATCTAGTCTTTTATGAATCTTGGGGAGGTAATAGAATATCAACAAGACTGGATTATTGTATAAAAACTGGTATGTGCACTTGGTAAATTGATGAGGAGTGCCACATAATACTGCGACTAAACTGGTATTCATCTTTATTTATTACTTCGGATCTAAGGGCATTTGTCAAAAGTGGAGTTCATTTAAAAAGTCCTCAGGAGTACTATTGCCTATCTTGTGTAAGTCTCTGCAGGAGACTTATTGAAGTTTTGGTACCGTGGCTGTGGTTAGAACTGGCTAATAATGAACGGCCACTGCTAAATGGAGATGTCACACAGTTAAGCCATTTGACACTTGTTTACTTACTGCTATATGACTTTTGATATCTGGGTTTAAGGTAGAGTTCTGCAGTGAGCTGACATATATGTCTGCAAGTTAAGATTATCTGGTACATGTTGAAATTGTAGTCATTTTGACCATGAGGTGTTCCTATAGTTGATTATTGATTTTTCTGCACTAATAAGGAGTACTATAGTTCTCATAGTGTTACCGATACGTTGTATCTCGACATATTACACTATTATTTGCAATTTATTCTTTGTTTTTTGTCTCCTGTTTTATGTGCATTAATGAGAATCTCTCTTATGGAAATGACATTTACAAACTATAATATTAAGATTTAATTTCTACCACGTTTTGGTGCTACATCTTGATTTCTCCTATTTCTAAGGAGTCTTTTACACCAGCAGACTCAATTAGAGATACCAGCAGCCCCTATTATTACAAGTTATTAAGCTTCCCCTTTAACAGTTAGCTGTCTAGTGCCTAACTCCACAGCACCTTGTCCAGTCCAGCTTGGTAATGTCCCCCAGATGTCTACAGAGAAAAGAATTTAGCGGTAAGCAACAATAAATCCTGTTTTAAAGTTAGAGGACCTGATTCACACTTTAGAATCTTCTTAAAATAAGAACTTAAAGTCACTCCTGGGCAAAACCATGTTGTTTTCGGAGGGAGTCAAGTTATCTGTATTCTTTGCATGCAGAGATACATCTTTGAATTGCTTACTGCACACAGATACTGACCAGCTTTACTATCACACTGTTATTTAGACTTGGCTGGGAAACATCACCTCTCAACACTAGTACTGTTTGCAACAGATGAAATATGACTCCCCTGCAATCAACATGGTTTAGCCCAGGTGTGACTTTAAGTTCTTATTTTAAGAAGATTCTTAAGTGTGAATCAGGTCCAGTATTACAAAGTGTGCAAAACTTATTCATAGGTAATTGATTAACTTTAATCTTTGTTTTCATAATAGAGGGCGAGCCACATAAGTTGTCATTAATATTTTTTAAAAAGTAACCAAATTACAAAATGCTTTATTGCTTTCATTCATTTATTTTTCAAATAAATTAGGAGAATCTGTCTCAATAAGAACAGTAGGGAGTATTTTATCTCTCTCATTTGTATTTAACTTTTTAGTTAAATAAGTACTTTTTCCTGCACATAACCCTAACAAATCTATTAAGCTCCCTAAAGAACTCAAATAGATTTGGTGTTTCATTCAGTGTAAAACTGAGTCCCTTGAACAACAAAGATTTATGTGCTCGAGTTAAGGGCTTAGAAGGTAAGTAAAAAAATACCTTTAGGTTCACTAACATTAGGTTTATATTGCTGCATTAAATGCTCATCCCTTCTGTTGGTTTGATTGGTGTCCCTTCTCTAAAAACAAAGTTTCCTGTACTTTCTTATCTCTGTGTTGATTATTATTAGAATTATGTGCCCCTTTTAAATTCTTCTTGGGTTTTGTCCCATAGTAAGGAGAATTTATTTTGTTACCCCCACAAGCTCTTGCTCTAGAATTCAGTATTGTTTTCTTGTGTCTGTTGTGTCTGTTAAATGACCAATTTTTTTTTCTTTATAATCCCTAACATTTCTTTCAAAGTTCGACAAATAATGGTTGCAATGGCAATTAGAAATTGGGACCTTGTGTCCGGATTTAGAAAAACGTGCATCTGCTGAGGTCAAGTCATCATACAGCTGCTTTCTAACTTGCTCGCCTGCTAAATCTATTGGTACAGTAGCGCAATGCTGACTATACCTGTAGTTTCAGCAGACGAGTGATCTTTGACCACAGCTGGACCTCTCCTGTGAATAAGCTTCAGTGGTTTTCTTCTCCATGTCAGTAGCAGCCCTAAATACATAGATAATCTGGTACAAGATAAAACCAACACTGGTAAAAGCCATGCAGGTAATTCCAATTTAATTTACTACTACTATTGATTTTGACTTAATTTTAAGTTCTCAAGGTTCCTCTATTCAAACATCATTGTTTAAGAAAGTTGATATTCCAACATTTTATATTTCAAGAATTCCAATCACTTCATTTGGGATTGTAACATACCAAGGAGACAATTGGTTAGATTGAATCACAATTGCCCCTCTGATGTATATTTTCAAAAACAAGCAAAAGATCTTATTAAGGATTTTAAAGCTAGGGGGTATTTCAATAATATTCTAAATAAGGCCCTTAAGGGTGTGGAGCAAATGGAAGAAAACAAATATTGTGTAATAGAAAAAAGGAGCTGTTATCGATCCCTCTGAACAATTATTTAAAAAGTAACGGGTGTTCAACCCAAAAAATATAATTTTAGAAAATGATTTAGTGCCCTTCTTTGAGACAAATCCTTCCTGATGCCCCCCAATTTTTTATTTTGACCCCAATAAATCCCAAGATAAAATTATAATGCAGAGAAAAGAGCAAAAATCTATAGACAAATGGTTACCGCCTAAAACAATAGGTTGCTTTAAATTTTGGGATAACTACGTTTATTACATGTAAATATATATGACAGTACTTGACAGTACTACAACATGAAGATAATTAAGGACCGGATTCAGAGATCCGTTTTTTGGAGGTACGCAATTATATGCACGCTCGCCGCAAGGTAACACCCATGACACTCCCCTTAAATGGCCGTGTTGTCTGTGATTTACGCCACCATAGAGCACCCTTATCCCTATGTGTGTAGTTACCAGCGTATGTTAAGGTATGTGTGTATCTAACTGCTCCCTCAAATATCCATTTAAATGCACCCCCCCGCCCAGTCTCACGTAACTTTGAACGTACAAATTTCAACCACGCCCCCTCTGCACATATGTCCCCAAGTGCGATTCACTAGTATGTGCCTAATAGACTTCCATGCGTAAAATTCAACATAAATAGCGTAAATAAAGTTACTACACATGCGCAGTTCATCCGATCCTAAAAATCTGCACGCAGCTCCACTTGAAAACAGATCTCTGAATCCGGTCCTAAGAGAGGAAACCATGTTGATTGCAGGGGAGTCATATTTCATCTGTTGCAAACAGTATTAGAGTTGAGAGGTGATGTTTTTATCCCAAGTCTAAATAACAGTGTAATAGTAAAGCTGCTCAGTATGTGTGTGCAGTAAGCAATTCAAAGATATAAAAACAATTGCATTGACTCCCCCTGAAATCAACATTGTTTAGCCCAGGTGTATCCTTCCTCTCTTAATTTCAGGCACTTACTTAAGTCTGAAGTGATAGTGTCCTGAGGCATTTCTTTGAACATCATTAAGGGTTAGTACCTTTGGGACTAACTAATACTCAGGGGAGGTGAAAACTTTTGTAATTTTTGCAAACAGGAAATATATTGGAAATTTATTTTGAATACCCTTACACCAAGATATTTTGGAGCTTAATGGTATTTGTGGCTAAAAACAATACACAGATTTATATAACATTAACATTTTTATATTTGTTAATGATATGTTAATTATATATATTACACAATTAATTTATTTCTCTCTCTTTTTTATAATTTTATTTTTGAAGATGCACTGTTACTAACCTTTTTATTGAGTCCAATAGCATATATGTCTTATTATTTTCTTGGCAACTCAATGTTATATTGTATTTATGTATTTGCAGTTAGATATATTTGTTGTTGGCAGAGTCAGATTAAGATTTCATGGGGCCCTAGGCAAGGAGCTGGTTTGACCTTTTCTCCCATCCCCAATTAATCCATAGCACAATATTTTTGGTGCTTACCTTATTCATCCCTTTAAATTTGTAATTTCTTCATTTCTCCTCCCTATTTTCAACAGTGACTTATCTAACTCTAGCTTTAAAATTAAGAGAAAACAAAAACACTATGCAAATATAAAACAAAATTATTTATTTAAATGCCTGATATCATAGAGTGCAAACAACCAAGTAAATCCTTACAATCCCCAGTGCCAATATAATTTCCCCATAATCTCCATTACCAATTTAATATCCCCATAATCCCCACTGCCAAGTGTATCATATGGCTGCTCAGCACTGGCGTTATTAATTGAAAAATAAGTGCTTACCTGTCTTATTCCAGCCGCTCCTGCTCCGACTCCATCAGCTCTGTGCTTTACTCTAATTAAAGCAGGGCTCAGGCTGGTTTAAATGGAGTATGGGTTCAATGCACAGCCTTGTATGACATCATGCCATTGTGTAGTGCATTCTTGGGAAGCAGTAAGTATAATCCTTTTAACAGACTCCACAGCCTGTAATAGCAATAGAACTGGCCTGGGCCTGATAACAGAACCCTTAAAAATTCTGGTTGTTGGTATACAGTATATCTAGTTCTTCTTTAAGGTGCAGTTGTACTCTAATCTATGGTAGGATTAGATTAAGAGCACTGTGCTATAACGGCCCGTGGGTGTTGTGGGTATAGTGGTTCCTGATATAAGGATGGGTAAAGGATGGCAATGATGGGGGTGGATGGGTGGTGATAGAGTCAATAGGGGGTATGAGTACAATAATGGGGGTACACAGGTGGTAATGGGGTATATGTGTATTGAAGTCTGTAGTAAACGTAGAGCAGGTTCAGAGTCAGTTCACATCAAGTGCATTGATGGTATCTGGTAGCTGAGGTGAGATGGATGGCAGCTTCACGGAGGCACAGCGACCAGACGCGCAGCAGAAGCCAGACGGGGAACCAGTGAGTGACGTGAGGACGGGAACTCCGGCCGTGTGACCAGCGAAGGATCCTCTGACGGCAGACATGACCGCAACCCGAGGGTAAGGAAGAGCCCTGTGACCAGAGGAAAAGTGCTCAGCTGATCCACCGTCAGACCTGTCGAGTCCATTACCGCTACACGCCTATGTACAAGAGGAGGGCAGGGTAAGTAAGATATTAGCTTTACTCCTCAGCAGTCTTCCTCATTTACTGCACTATTGCGCCTCTCTCTCCCTCTCTCCTCCATCGTGCTCTGCTGTGCCTCCGTGAAGCTGCCATCCATCTCACCTCAGCTACCAGATACCATCAATGCACTTGATGTGAACTGACTCTGAACCTGCTCTACGTTTACTACGGACTTCAATACACATATACCCCATTACCACCTGTGTACCCCCAGTATTGTACTCATACCCCCTATTGACTCTATCACCACCCATCCTTTACCCATCCTTATATCAGGAACCACTATACCCACAACACCCTCGGCCATTGTAGCGCAGTGCTCTTAATCTAATCCTACCTTACTCTTTACTAGTGATTTCATTTGGGGCACTAGAAGACCACTGCCACTCACCCCCAACTTTTACCCATATCCACCATCACCCTACTAACCCCTCCAACCCCACTAACCCAACACCACAGCCTGGGCGCTAACCCACTATCTCCTCTGTACTCTAATTTATGAATTAATCTATATAACCATGAAAAACATAATAGTATTAACCTCTGACAAAATCAATGTTTTGATGAAACATGTCCATAATTCAATGTCTACCAGATTTACCAATACCAGTTGCTCTAGGTTTTAATACTTCATTTTGCCTAAATCCGTTGGTCCATTTCTAACTATATTGAATCTTTACTGCACTGCTTTACCCTGGAAAGGTATTGTTGATACAGCCAGCATCAGTAGTGCTCCGTGAGCTACTCTATTCTATTCCAGGAGATGCAGCAATCACTGAATGTGTTCTGAACCATGGAAGTGGTAAGGCCCATACGGGCAAACATGTAATCTTCCCAAACATTGGAGACATTCTACTTTTAAGCTTTAACTTTATTGGCTGGTGTATAGTCGGGCTGAATCCAGACTTAAGTAAGTGCTTGAAATTAGTTACTCCTTGGCTAGACCATGTTGATTTCAAGAGAGTCAAGTTAATTGTATTCTTTGCATGCAGGGATATATCTTTGAATTGCTTACTGCACACAGATACTGACCAGCTTTACTATCACACTGTTATTTAGACTTGGAATAGGAAACATCACCTCTCAACTCTAATACTGTTTGCTACAGATGAAATATGACTCCCCTACATCAACATGGTTTAACCCAGGAGTAACTAATTTCAAGCACTTACTTAAGTCTGGATCCAGTCCGTCTTTACGAGCAGAAATGCTCTGTATTAACATCAACATTTAAGGTTTGTTGCTGAATTTCTTTTTGCTGGTATTATCAAGTGTTTAATATCATACACTCAGGGGCATATCTAGAGTAAATGGAACCTGGGGCAAATCCCAAAATTGCGCCCCCCCCGGTTCATTTTTTTTGCATTGATATATATATATCTCCCTTAATATCTAGTAGGCATGATGGTGCTGCCGCAAAAGGGGGTGTGGTCAACTCATTGGGGGCATGGTCAAACAACATTGATATATATCCCATCTTGTTATGCAGTAGGTATTATTGTGCCGCCGCGATATAATGTCATCTATATACATATATATATATAGAAACCAAAGAAAGGTGAAGGGCACTTCTCCCAAATCAACAGAGTGCAGTGGTGCTCAGGCTGGACGTTACCAATATAGAACTATATAAATGTCAGGCACTCACTGTCTTTAGTAATAAATAAAAACGTAACTCAATAAGTTTGGTCCAACATTTCAGTTATTAACTAACTTTCATCACACATACACATACATACATACACATATATACATACA
>WWET01000909.1:365793-393251 GCA_011038615.1 Limnodynastes dumerilii | reverse complement strand
TTTTTTTTTTTTACAAGCCGGCTGCTATTTAAATAGCCGGCTTTTCACCGCAGTGTGAACGGGGGAAGCCGGCTTTTAAAAAAGCCGGCAAAAACCCTTCTTTTTAGCCGGGTCTGAGACCCGGCTAAAGAGACCCGGCTTCACCGTTCACATTGCCAGAAAAAGCCGGGGTTTTCATGAAAGCCGGCAATTTCATGAAAACCCCGGCTTTTTCATGGTAATCTGAACGGGGTATAACTGACTTTTTCTAGCATGTAAAAGGAAAGTGAGAGATAGAATCTGATTGGTTGCTATGGGCTCCACTTTTCCTTTCCCACAGATTAGCAAATTTATCCCTTGGAGTTCTTACTTAAAAATTAACTTAATTTATTTCACCTGTAAACCAATATTCACTCTTAAAACTGGTGTGTCATTTTCTATAACACCTGTACACAGTGTTCTATAAGATGGACCCATCCTATATGGAACTAAGTTCAAAGCCAGAATCATAAATACCATACATAGCTTTAAATATCCGCCCTTCCTGTGTAAGGGTCATTTTTCTGTCAAGGTTAGAACAGTTGCAATGCAATCTTGGAAATTCAGACAAATTAATGAAGGGAATTTCCAGCTTTTTGTCTCTGCTGTGCTTCTGTAGCTTAACCCTGCTTCTCAGTGTATTGAGAAATGCTAGTACCTCCTAATATTTAAGAGTAATGTAAAACTAAATGTCCAAGTACAGTTAAAGACCAAGATTGTGTGATATTTCTAGTTTATATCCTTTTTGTTTGTATAATTACAGTCCACAAAACCATTCAAGGATAAATTTAGTATCTCAAGCTAAGATTCCTCCCAATTGTACTTTAAATACTTAATTATACCAGGATATCAGTATCTGTGATATCATCATACATAATAGCAGAGCCATAACTGGAAAATATGTGTGTAATATACATAATACCAGAGCCATAACTGGAAAATATGTGTGTAATATACATAATAGCAGAGCCATAACTGGAAAATTTTGCGCCAGGGGCAAAAAGGAAAAATGGTGCCCCATGACCCTGAATTTCAAGTCCATTTAACCTTAAATATTAACTTACTGGTGCCCCCTAAAGCACTGCGCCCTGGGAGGCCGCCCCTATCACACACTCCTGGTTACGGCCCTGCGTTATACATGGGAAGAATAATCGCTTGTGCTATATTTTTGATATATGAATTTAATACAACATTAATTACATACAGTATGACGTCTTTTGGAGTTTTTTTTATTCATATTTATTAAGCTGCGGGAAAGGTAAACTGGAAATGTTGCTCATGGCAACCAATCAGATTCTAGCTGCCATTCTTGAGTATGCAATAGGAAATATGAGAGCTAGAATCTTATTGGTTGCTATGGACAGCATCTCCATTTTGCCTTTTCCACAGCATAGTAAATCTAGGTCATTGAATGCATGTGTATACAAGCAATTATGTTTTGTAACACGCGCATATCAGCGTGCCCCATGTTACAGGTGACAAGACAAGTGACAAAGTCTGTAGCAGTGTGAAAGTGACCAGTGATACTGGATTACTTGACAATACTGGGCCCATAATATAGATGTTTCCTAACCCCCACATACAACCCTACTTCTCTATGAACAGCTACAGACAGGCTTGTAAACCCATCGTTTCTAAACACTGCCTTTCTTTCTAGGTACTTATGTCCAACGAGACTGTGAAACACCTGAAACATATGGTACTTGTATGCTGTGCCACGCTGGAAAAACATACAGCGAACATCCCACAGGCATAAATCACTGCCTTATATGTACCAAGTGTCGAGAAGGTTAGTAACACCTGTCCTTATAGGTCAACCTACACTCTTGTTTCTTTAGATCCGCAAAGAATGTAAGACAGAAGGTTGCATTGACTGACTGGATTACAGCTTGCTTTTGTGGAACTATTCTCTTTCTCCACTTTTTAAGATCATTTGCTAAAATGACTCCTGTTAGTTTGTTTTAGTAAAGTACTAAATTGTCTAAAAAGAACCATAGAAATATATCCGAATGTTCATTATGGGCAACACCCTTATGTTGCCATTGACAGCCAATCAAATTCTATCTCACATTTACTGCATCTATTACTACTTAGAAAATAATAGTGATAACCTGATTTGCTATAGACAACACCTTCACTATCGCTATTTAGTATCCATACCCCTGTGTTGTGATCCTCATGGTCCATTTTGTCTCAGGCTGAGCTGTCTAGATATAAGACCTATTCTGACTGTGGAAATATATTTAGCCTTTATTGCGTGTCATTACAGACCAAGAGGAAGTGTCTGCCTGCACGACCACTAAGAACACCGTCTGCCGCTGCAAGAAGGGTACATTTTGTCCTCCAGACCATCCATGCGAGATCTGCCTGGCTTGCACCACAAGGTGAGGAGACAGTGTATTAGATATATCATCAGTCCAGTCTCTGTGTGTGTCTCAGAGTGTGTGTATTTCTGCGGGTACTACCTGAGTCTCTTTCCCCAGGCCAGCCCCTTGCCAGTTGTTAGGTTGACAAGCAAAATGTCGACAGGTCAAAATTGTCGACAGATGAGCATCATGTTAGTGTTACATATATAATACTACAGTTTTTTTTATTTTGTTGTTTTATTTACAAGCAACCAGCATTACATTAAGGTTCCAAACAAATACTAACATAAATACTTAACTGTCAGCATTTTGACCTGTCTATATCCTGACCTGTGGACATTTCATACAAGGCCCTGCTAGCTGATTCTGTGTGACTAACTTTATAATGAAACTAATAAAATGAGGGGACAGAGCATTATGGTCTATAGCAGGGGTGGCCAAGCTCGGGCCCCGTGAGCTACCAACGGTCCATGTCTTCCAGGTCTCCTTGTTACTGACTGATACATTCAAAAAAATCTACAGTTGGTAGTGATTATTTCACCTCTGACAATCTGAGGAGACCTGGAAAACATGAACCGTTGGTAGCTCACGAGGCCCAAGCTTGGCCACCCCTGGTCTATAGGCTTTCTTTACCCTTAATCCAATCCTACAGCTACTGTAACAGGTTGTAAAGTGGCTTCACACTCATAACATTTCTACATGTTAAACATATCCCTTTGCTCTCATGATTTATTTAAGGCATAACTGAGATGTAACCAATCAGGAAAAACATACAAAGGTTTTTATGAAATCATCTTTGCACATATCTCCTGTCTGGTTTCTCACTTTATCTCATCATGGTATCTCTTTCTTATAGCTGCCCTCCTGATCAGATCGTGAAGGAACCCTGCAATTCAACATCGGATATCCAGTGTGCATCCCCAGGATCTGCCAGTAACCTAGGTAAGACTGTCCCTTACCAGCACTGACTACTCTGCTACTGCACGTGGTGTCTGCTTCAGTCTTGCAAAGACACATATCTTTCTGACTGACCACATGTTTCTCTCTTTCAGCTGCCATTGTCATCCCAGTTTTGGTAGTTTGTATTGCAGTTGTTGGCATCATTGTATATTGCTGGAAAAAGCGGCCTGTTGAAGGTAAGCAGTGTGCATGTGGTCAAGGAATGAGAGGATAACCATACATTATTTTCCATGTTATATTGTAGTAGAGGGAAGGGGAATATAGCCACGCTGGCTCAGCTTAATAGTCATCGGGCTGCAAAAAAGGAAAAGTGGAGGTTGCCTATACCAACCAATCAGATTCAAGCTCTTACTTTCCTATTACATACTAGAGCATATCGGCTAGAATTAGATTGGTTGCTATAGGCGACAGCTCCATTTTGCTTTTTCCACAGTTTAGTAAATTTTAGCCCCCGTTTTCCAGTCTGTTGGTAGTGAATGGGTTAATAGGGTGATGTTCTTCCTGATTTGGCATAAACAAAGGATTACTACAACCATGGTCTTCCTGTCTCTTGGTAGTGAATGGGTTAATGGAATGGCGGTCTTGTCTCGGCATAGATGTAATTAATTGTGTTTTTCGATCATTAATGTTTCCTTTTTTTTTTCTTTTCTTCTAGGTTGGAAAAAATGGGTAAGTTCTTCTTACTGAACACTTATTTTGTCAATCTTTTTTATACTGTACAATTAGTTGTTTTGGGTTGTTTTTGATTTGTAACCATAGAGGATTTAGCTTTGAATACTGAGCGTTCCCGGTCACTAGATGATGATGAGCAGTGTGTGAGTCGCAGCCTTATGCAAACATCCACATAACCGGTATTACAGGTTACCCAGTGCTCTCCTCAACTGCTGATATTATATTACAGGAAAAAGGATTACTTCTAGGGACATACATGAATAATGACTTTACCAATCTTACAACAGAGGAAAAAGCCGCACCAACCAAAACATTTTATTTCATTACAAAAAATGTCAAGACAAAGGGTGCTGCCAGCTTCAACCCAAACATAAATTACAGAGGCGCAACACAAAAACAAAGAAGGACCCACTCCTCTGTCGCAGTCTGCATTACAGGTAAGAGGATACCTCTGGGCTGTTGGCGGCACACATCTAAATTAAAGATGAGAATAAAAAATAAAATTTTAATGGGTCCAATTAAAATCCATCAATTCAGAGATCCGTCAGTTAAAGGTACGCAATTATACGCACGAATGTTGTAAGCAACACCCATGACACTTCCCTCACACGGATGAGTTGTTGGTGTCTTATGAGTCAATAGAGCCCCCTTATCTATAAGTGTACGTGCGTATCTAATTCACCGCGCCCTCAAATGGTCATTTAGTTGCCCCTCCCCCACTTTCATGTAGCCTTGTCCATACGGATTTCAACCACGCCCCTCTGCGTGTATATCCCCAAGTGCGATTCACAAGTACGTGCTTAATGGACCTCCATGCGTAAAATCAATGTACACAGTGTAAATAAAGTTACTACGATCCTAAAAATACGCACAGAACTCCACGCAAAAACGTATTTCTGAATACAGTCCCATATGTGCAAAAACAGTTGGCGACATATAGTGAAATAAAACAAATAATTAAAAACACATATCACTAATACGAAGATAGATGGATGAAAAGATACAGACGAGTTGATTGAGGACTACTCGGCTGCATTATATGCGCAGTGTGACATAGAAGCACAGGTCCTGCAGGGCTCACGTACTTTTATGTCGCATTGCAAATCCTGGATGATGTAATGTATACTCTGAATCGGAGGCTACTAAATCACAGATTAGCTAGGGAGGGATAGACTACTGCCCGGATGGCTGAAGTGTGCCTGTGAGGCTATTAGAACTTGTACAATAGGGAAAGTTTCCACTTATATAATGTAGTAGTCCTCAATCAACTTGTTTATATCTTTACATCCATCTATCTTCGTATTACATATGTGTTTTTAATGACTTGTTTTTTCACTATATGTCGCTAAATGTTTTTTGCACATATGGATTTTAATTGGACCCATTAAAATTGTATTTATTATTCTCAATTGTAGTGACACTGGACCTGATTCACACTTAAGAACGCGACAGGTTTCTAAATATACGCAACGAATAGCAATGAAACTCCCTCGGCGCCCCCTGGCTTTCAGGTTCTTATGTGACCTGCGAGTGCCACAGGGCTCCCTTAACTGTAGTTTCGCATTTCAATGCGTAGGGCGTCTATTAAGGAACGTAAGTGCATAATTGCGCCTTCATTGCATGATTTAAATGCCTCTCTCCACCCATATCTGCGTATCTGCCTAGGTACTTAGTCATAGAACGCCCTTTTCTACGGATGTTGCTACGAACCTACAGATTTTAAGTTCGTAGTGTATAAGCACGGAATTTGCGAACATAAGTCCAACGCAAATGGCGTATAAAAGTTACTACGCATGCGCAGTGTATCCGTTCTTAATAATACGCACCTAAAATCGGAAGAATTCTCAAGTGTGAATCAGGTCCACTGTCTTTAATTTAGATGTGCACCGCCAACAGCCCAGAGGTATCTGGTTACCTGTAATGCATATTGCGACAGATGGGCGAGTTCTTTCTTTTTGTGTTATTCTTGTAGCAATCTTATCCTGGGCATCAAATGATTTAAATGTCATTAATTTTGCTCTGTTCAGAAACCTCTTGATGTAATCTAGAATATATACTGGTTAATAAAATAAAAAATACAATACTATGGGCCTGATCCTGATATAAGAATATTAGAAGTCCTCTAAACCGTTATATCTGTGCATGGATTTGGTTCTGTATACTAGGAGATCTGTAAGGTGAGGCAGCACTTCATTTCCGCATGTCTAATCCTCGCAAGAGAGGCGGGGATAGATATGTTAATGAAGCGCCATGGGCGGCGGTGAGTAGTTCCGCACAGATGTGTGTTTAGATTCACGCAGCTCCGTCTAGGGCTCTGTACATGTAAGTTTGGAGATCTGGATCAGGCCCTATGACTTGGTATAACAGTAGATCTCTTATGTTGCCTGTAAAACATCTGATTCCATATGGGTTTGTACTTTCAGTATTTAGGATGCAAGAGTGTTGAGACTCCAGTAGAAGACACAGAGACCAGTCCTTTGCAGGCAGACTCAGAATTGGTCTTCTATGACGGAAAAGTTCGAGATGAAAGTAAGTGAACGAGTCCTTGTGAGACCATGATGGGCCTGTGACTATCCTTTTAGACAGTGCTAGGATGCTTTACTGATAGGTGTAGGCAGCTCCCTGTTTATGAGCAAAGTAACATGAGGGAAGCCATTTTTCCCACCTGTTCCCATTGGCTGATCACATGTTAGCCCTTTATACAGCAGCATCTGTTTGAGTAGTGATGAGTAGATGTATTAAATAGTGGGATTTATACCCAAAAGGGTGTCCAAGGACCCCAGTTGTCTCTTGGGTTTATCATCAGATCTATTGTGTTTCTTCTTTAATCCTCTAACCAGTGGATGGTAATTTCACTGTAGGAGAGGGTACTAAGGTGAATTTTGGAGATCGGGAATCCTTCTTTTTATCTAATTGGTTGGATATTTTGATATCGGTTCAGTGTCTGGGTTGGTAATCTGTTGCATTTTCACCAGGCAAGGTACAACTGAAGCGACCACAGTAGGTAAAGCAGTTTGTGGCACATGATGATTGTGCCAGTTAGGCCATGTCTCAGAAATATGGAAGAGAAGTAAAGTTTTTGACCACAGAAATATTTTTTACATAGGATACCAACACAGTTAAATTGTCCTCATTTGACATCATATATTACAATAAGGGTAATTTGTTTATCCCATACATTAAAGGCATGCAGAACTCAGTACAGGACTTAAATGACATCTCAGATCTCTGGATAGTTGTAAATACCATTCATTCTTTTCTCTTCCCATTTGCAGCTATCAACATGTTATTCGATATCATCGTGAAGAAGGTACCTGTGAAGAAATTTGAGAAGTACATGCGCAGACTAGGATTATCCCAAAACCAGATTGATTGTGAGAAACATAACCACCAATATGATGTGGAAGGATGGTCTTACACCCTATTGCAGAAGTGGCACCAGGAAAAAGCACCGTTTAACGTGAACACCTTGTTGGAAACGCTGCGTACATTAAACTTGGAAAATGTGGCCAATGAAATCACAGAAGAACTGATCAGAGAGGAACTCTTTGTGTGGCAGCCCAGAACTATTGTTACAGTTAACAATGTAAATATTGTATAGTGAAATAATTTATTCCTTTTTATTTTTATAGTAAAACAAAAAATGGTACAAAAAAAAACAAAATACCCAAAAACAAACCGATTCCTGCGTCATCTTTAAGTTTAGTGTCTTTGGTTGGAATCCAGGCTTACGATGCCACTGCTTGCGCGCAACTGCTTTAGGGGTCTGATGCTAGACCCATCCTTTAATTCGGACGAGGTGACGCTATTCCCTTACTTGTATGGACAATGGAGTCCCACTACTATAAAACTTATACACAGAAGTCTGGTTATAGAGAGCACACAACTCGATGTACTATCTACATACATCCCCCCTCATTCCGCATGACATTGGGCCAAATTCACACTTAAGAATTTTTGTGTTTTTAGGTGTGTATTTTTAAGGAGGTATATACTGTGCATGCCTGGTAACTTATAAATGCTATTTACGTTGGACTTGGAACGCAAATGCCGTGATTCAACGGTACGTACCTAAAGTCGCTAGGTTTGCAGTTACTTACGCCGAAAGGGGCGTGCCATGAATAATTAACACGGCAGATAGGAACATTGGATGGAGGGAGGTATTTAAATGACCAAAAGGAGGCGCGGTTATTCGTTTGTAATGAGACGCCCTACACACACACATGCGAACCTACAGTTAGGGAGCCCTATGGCACTAGTAAGTCTCTTAAGAACCTGCAAACCGGGGGCGTGCCGAGGGAGTTGCCTATATTTAAGAACCTATCGCATTCCTAAGTGTGAATCAGGTCCTTTGTGCTTACCACCTCATTGTCAGAAATGGTCTCAGGACGGAACTCTGGATTCAGATTCTTCCTGGGGTAAGAGTTTCCACTGCTTCCAAAAAGTGTATGTTTTCCAATAATAGCCATGGAAAAATGCCCCTGTTCCCGTGAGTGTGTGTGTGTGTGTGTGTGTGTGTGGACAACTCTGAAGCAGCTACAATACAACACTTACCTAGGCTGAAAATGAGTCTTTGGTGTTAACTGTTTCATGATCCAGCGCAGACCGATTCAGACCCTTTCATCAGATGCATGCATGCTTTTACTTTTATTTGTAGCTTCCATTTTATGTGAACACAAGTGTGTTAAAGCCAGATGCTCAGCACTAGAGTACTGTCTATAGAAATCCTGGTAAAAGCCTGCAAAATGCGATAAATACAGTGGCTTCAGTACCACAGTGGTTGCAGTCTCGCTGAACCTCCCCCCTCCCCCGCTGGGTCTCAGTTGGTGCCTCTTCTGGGCAATGGCTGATGTACGCTGTATCCTTGAATGGAGGTGGGTGGTTTAGTTATTTAACACCTTTTTTTTGTCTGTATTTCTTGACATGAGGGGATTTTTTTCACCCTTAATTCTCCTCAAGCACCTCTATCATGCTGGGCTAGATTCACAGGTAATAACGCAAGGGGACTTACATAAGACATTTATATGTAACATATGCACATGCGTTTGCCAGATGTTACGTAACGATCTCTGTTCTGTCCACACGAAGATCCTTACGATGGGGCAGACCTTGCCTTCCCCATGGCAAAACCTCACATATAATGGTGGTAGGTCAGCCAGAAGTCCGGGTTCAGTCTGTTATATGGAACATAGTTTGTAAGATGTCTGTTGTATTACTGGGACTGGGCAGGTGCAAGTCTATAGCACTCTAACACACAGGACTGTAACCAGTGTATTTGTGCGCAGATCTGTGACTTTTGGATGCATTGAGGTTTCTCCCAAACCTTTCTCCTTTTAAGTCTACACCATGGGCTCCATTTACTAAATGGTGAAGACTTTGTTTTTAGTAGATAAAGACCTTTTTCCCTGAAAACAGCCTTTGTGTCCTGAAAAATGCAGTCTTCACTATTTTCCATGGCGATTATCAGCCGCTGTAATGAATGTGGGACAGCTGATGGCTATATTTACTAAGGATCGCGTGGAGTTATGTTTGGTAGGCATTTAAATCGTACGGTATAGGCCGGGTGATGTACGTCAGTACTTTCTCTGAAAAGTTAAAGTAGGATTTTGGAAGTGTAAAACGGCCAAAGTACTTACGAGTGAGGGGAGTGCCTAGAAAATACGCTAGCGTAAATATGCTACGCGAGGAAACAAGCTCTTATGTCTGGATCCGGCCCCTTGTGTGTATTCATTTAAAAAAATATATGAAATATTTACTGAGGGTTTTTTTTTTTTTTAGTAAAATAAATAATTCTATACATATAAATTAAAAGTAAAGAACGCATTTAAGTCACCTGTCTGGCGTCTTTCTCTGAAGTCCCGGCACATGCGCAGTGTGTTGACTTGAAAAGTCCAAAAAGTTAGCCACTGCACATGCGCCAGGATTTCATTTCCGTTCAAAGCTCAAAGCTGACAGTTTCGCAGACCATCGCAGGGCCTTTTGTTAAATACTTCCCATGTTATTTGCCATCGCAGCGAGTCTGGATGCCATCACGTCTTCACTCTTCCTTAAATGTAGGTGAAAGTGCAAGTACAGGGGAATAGGTCGAGGAAGTAGAGAGAATAGGTCGTAGGAGTGGGTGGGAGAGGAATGTAAACTCTTTGTGCCCGATCCAGAGGCACACACAAATCGGGACACAACCAGCGTCTCGTTTAATATTTTAAAATGAATACTGTCTTAGAATATTACTTTCATATCTACAAAATGGTTAAGTAGATGTTCCATAACCTTTGTGCTGCACTGAAGTATGTGTCTGTGATTTGTGCCCTTACTGTACACTGACAGTGTGTCTGCGCTTTCCTTCCCACAAAACGCCTTTCAGAACACAAGCAGTCGTAGCGTCATTTGTGTTTGGGTCTAGTACCGCTGCAGTTTTGGATTTTGTGCACGTACGGTGCAAAATCATGGCATCAGCCGTGCATTCACCTCTGAATAAACCCTTTTGACCTAAGTAGTAGAAGGATTGGGCAGACTGATTTAGGAGAAGATGGATCTGGTAAGAGGAGCCCTGTTTTTGTCTGGAAGCCGGTGGGAAGTGATGGGCAGTGAAGGAATAGGGAGATGGTGACGGAATTTGGTGGACAAAGGGTCCATTTTTGCATGACCCCACACTGATTACCTTGCAAGCAATGTCCTGTTAGATGAATGGGAGACACAAATGAAATTCATTACTAGCAATTGCTATAATATTTACTTTGTTTGTTACATGCCACAGAGGTAATCAAAGCAGTGTGTGAAGTTCCTCTGTCTGGGTTCTATGTGCCTGGTTTCCCCCAGTTGCTGGATAATCAATTGAGGTGTGCCTGATCTCTGCAGCGGATTGGAGGTGTAGACTTTAAATAGCCTGAGCTTGGGAAGCCTCATTGTCGGCTATAGCGTCTGGTATTTCTGCGTTTGCCTGCTGTTCTTATTATATTCTCCTTGTGCTCCTGCCTTGGATTGTGTTGTGTTCTCTGCCCCTCTGTTATTCCTGGTGTTACCCTTGTCCTCTCTGTTTCTGTTGTCTGTCTCTGCTGCGGTCTCGGCCAGTTCAGTGTATCCGCCTCTGCTTAGTGGTTTGTGAGTTTACCATCTTTGTCTGTACCTGGCATTCTGAGTGATTCCATCTGCTCCTCTCTGTGCGTGTGCCACTGTGTTTACCATCTCACGGCGAGCGGGGCCTGTGTCCCGGGCTCCCTCTGTTGTAGTGTACACTTTGTGCTATGATCTCTCCTTGAGTCTCTACCCCAGGAGTTCTCTCCGGTATTTACCATTTCCACTGTGTTCCATCTGTCAGTGTGTATGTGAGCGCTAGTCAGCCCATCGGACTTCGCTCTCCTGTTAGCAGTGTGCTGCTTTCCATCTCCAGTCCTACCCACTCCTTCCTCCTGGTACCTTGGTCTTCTGTGTGTTTCATCTAGTAGTTGGTCAGGTGCCTCTTGGAGGCCCTTGTCTGCTATCTGTTCCACGCGTGTGGTTACCTGCATCAATCTGGTTCCACTACTGAGTATTATTACCATTTATATTCAGTGTGTTCCAGTCAGCAGACTGCAAGGGTTCCAGCCTTTTATCCTGTGTGCAAGGGTACCTACACTGCAGGTTTTCCTTGGAGGTGGGGGCTGCAACCTGTCAGGTTCCAGCAGCCAAGCCTATCCCTACCATCAGGGGCTCTAATGAATACTTGGCCCTGGTTTAGATTCCAGACCCTGGTGAGAACCCTTTCTGGAGACTGTAATATAACTAAAGCTTGGAAAAACTAAGCTGGTGTTTAGTCTTCTCATCCTCATTACTAGACAAACATTTTGGAGTAAATTTCTTCAGTTGTGCCAATTTGAAATACACAATAAAATATATATTTCTTTGTGTTATTAACTATTTTTCTGGGTGTGGTTTGTTAGTACAAACGTACGGCAGTTGAATAGCGACTGCTGGCAATTGCCCCTTACACTCCATTTCCTGCCATCTCAACCTAACCTTCAGCCCTAACCCTAACCTTCCCCTTATTTGAGCTCTAACCCTCCATGTTACACAGCCTAACCCTAACCCTCCATGTCCCGCACTCTAACCCTCCATGTCCCACACCCTAACCTTCCATGTCCCGCACCCTAACACCCTAACCCTCCATGTCTTGCACCCTAACCCTCCATGTCCTGCACCCTAACCCTCCATGTCCCGCACCCTAACCCTCCATGTCCATAGCCTAACCATAGCCTTCCCCTTAAGCCTAATCTGTTGAAATAGGTACCCATTCCCAATAACAATCTTCTATTTGGCGGTGACCACTTCCCCTTTTTTTTTTTATCTAATTACTGTATATTTAAATATATAATATATACATAGCCTCCATCTGCCCCCTATTGCCAGTGCCAGCCTCCATCTGCCCCCTATTGCCAGTGCCAGCCTCCATCTGCCCCCTATTGCCAGTGCCAGCCTCCATCTGCCCCCTATTGCCAGTGCCAGCCTCCATCTGCCCCCTATTGCCAGTGCCAGCCTCCATCTGCCCCCTATTGCCAGTGCCAGCCTCCATCTGCCCCCTATTGCCAGTGCCAGCCTCCATCTGCCCCCTATTGCCAGTGCCAGCCTCCATCTGCCCCCTATTGCCAGTGCCAGCCTCCATCTGCCCCCTATTGCCAGTGCCAGCCTCCATCTGCCCCCTATTGCCAGTGCCAGCCTCCATCTGCCCCCTATTGCCAGTGCCAGCCTCCATCTGCCCCCTATTGCCAGTGCCAGCCTCCATCTGCCCCCTATTGCCAGTGCCAGCCTCCATCTGCCCCCTATTGCCAGTGCCAGCCTCCATCTGCCCCCTATTGCCAGTGCCAGCCTCCATCTGCCCCCTATTGCCAGTGCCAGCCTCCATCTGCCCCCTATTGCCAGTGCCAGCCTCCATCTGCCCCCTATTGCCAGTGCCAGCCTCCATCTGCCCCCTATTGCCAGTGCCAGCCTCCATCTGCCCCCTATTGCCAGTGCCAGCCTCCATCTGCCCCCTATTGCCAGTGCCAGCCTCCATCTGCCCCCTATTGCCAGTGCCAGCCTCCATCTGCCCCCTATTGCCAGTGCCAGCCTCCATCTGCCCCCTATTGCCAGTGCCAGCCTCCATCTGCCCCCTATTGCCAGTGCCAGCCTCCATCTGCCCCCTATTGCCAGTGCCAGCCTCCATCTGCCCCCTATTGCCAGTGCCAGCCTCCATCTGCCCCCTATTGCCAGTGCCAGCCTCCATCTGCCCCCTATTGCCAGTGCCAGCCTCCATCTGCCCCCTATTGCCAGTGCCAGCCTCCATCTGCCCCCTATTGCCAGTGCCAGCCTCCATCTGCCCCCTATTGCCAGTGCCAGCCTCCATCTGCCCCCTATTGCCAGTGCCAGCCTCCATCTGCCCCCATATGCCAGTGTCTGCCTCCATGTCTGCCCCAAAATGCCAGTCTCCTGCCCTTTATTGCCAGTACTTGCCACCATGCCTGCCCCCAAATGCCAGTGCCAGCCTCCTTCTGTACCTTATTGTCAGTAACTGCCTCCATGTCAGCCTCCATGTCTGCTCCTAAATGCCAGTGCCAGCCTTCTTTTGCCCCTTATTGCCAGGACCTGCCTCCATGTCTAAATAGTGTAATAGTGGTGGATAAAAATGAGCAAGTGATAGCGATAGATATCTATCGCTATCACTTGCTCATTTTTATCCACCATAGTTGATAGGGGTTTAAGCGCGGTGTAGTTACACTATGTAGACATGGAGGCAGGTCCTGGCAATAAGGGGCAAAAGAAGGCTGGCACTGGCATTTAGGAGCAGACATGGAGGCTGACATGGAGGCAGTTACTGACAATAAGGTACAGAAGGAGGCTGGCACTGGCATTTGGGGGCAGGCATGGTGGCAAGTACTGGCAATAAAGGGCAGGAGACTGGCATTTTGGGGCAGACATGGAGGCAGACACTGGCATATGGGGGCAGATGGAGGCTGGCACTGGCAATAGGGGGCAGATGGAGGCTGGCACTGGCAATAGGGGGCATAAGGAGGCTGGCAATGGCAATTGGGGGAAGACTTGGAGGCAGGCACTGGCAATTGGGGGGTGGACTTGGTGGCAGGCACTGGCAATATGGGCAGACAGAGGCTGGTACTGGCATATGGGGGCATATGGAGGCTGGCACTGGCAATAGGGGGCAGATGGAGCCTGGCACCGGCAATAGGGGACAGACATGGAGGCAGGAACTGGCAATAAGGGGCAAAAGGAGGCTGGCACTGGCAAGAGGGGGCAGATGGAGGCTGGCACTGGTATTTGGGGGCAAACATGGAGGCAGACACTGGCAATAAGGGGCAGAAAGAAGCTGGCACTGGCATTTGGAGGCAGACATGGAGGCAGACATTGGTAATAGGGGTTAGATGGAGGCTGGCACTAGCAATAGCGGGCATATGGAGGCTGGCACTGGCATTTGGAGGCAGACATGGAGACAGGCATTGGCAATAGGGGGCAGATGGAGGATGGCACTGGCAAGAAGTTTGCCTTAACATGTTTTTTCCCTTCATTCAGATGGTGAATGATAGGGCGGTAGCAGTGGGGTATTGGCACAAAGGGGAACATTAAGATGTGGAACGGTTCTCCAGGATCTGGATATTTGTGCTGGTGGTGTGTCTGAGAGGTGGACAGCCGCACCCTGGCAGCTTTTTGGTTCTTTACCTTCCCTGGAGTGGAGAAAGAGGGGAGGAGAGAGAACATAAATGTTATTAATATCATTGGTTGATGTTATATATACAGAGAGGTAGCAAGGAATAATAGCACCCGGAGTAAGTGAATGCTATGGTGCCCCCAACCCCATCCTCCCGTTGTGTAGTGTACCAGAGTGGGATGAGGATGTTCCCTATGTGTTATCCCTTTACATTTACACATCTCCCTCCCTGTCTCTTTTACATTACACATCTCTCTCCCAACCCCCTCTCTACTGCACATCCCCCTTCCTGTCTCCCTTGCATTACACATCTATGGACATAGCACACTATATAAAGCAGATGGGGGGGGGGGTATATTTTGGGTCTGGCAATGACACATACTAATTGAACATAGCACACTATATACAGTATATGTTATAATATTCCCAGACCCTGTTCCCCTCTTGTACATTATATTCTAGACCAATAATATTATCCCACTATACTAGTACACTAGGGATCTGGAGATGGCACTTGGCTGTGCTCTGTGGCCCCTCTTTGATCTGCCAGCGCCCAAAGCACAAGCTCCATCCTGACTACTCCCCTGTATATATATTCTTTGTTGACATTGGGGTAGATCCAGAACAACGTGTGTGCGTACGTATTTTAGCGGTGCGTATTTTCGTACACGTAAGGTCAATACACTCCCCACGGCACACCCCTTGCACGGACGTATTTTCTCAAATTACGCGACCCAAACCCTACCTTAACTTTTCCTAACGTAACAGAATACGTCCGCTAACGGGCGTACAGACTACGCGAACGTACGCAGCTTAGCACGCCCATACTGTACACTTTAAATACCACCCCCCGCGTACTTCACGTAAAACGCACGTATTGGTCTCTAACGTAAATTTGGCACGCCCACACGTAAGTATTTACGTTAGCAATACGTGAATCCTCCATACGTTTGGAAATACGCTACGTGAATGTGCGTATTTTCTGCAGTGCGCATGCGCAGTGCGTACAAATCTGCGAATTTACGTATCCGCCACACGTAAATTCGCGGAAATGCGTAGTTCAGGATCTGCCCCATTGTTATTAATGTAAACGCTGGTCATGACAATTGTTAATAATGTAAATGCTGGTAATGTCAATTGTATATTGTTGCTGTGACTACTATGTGTGTTTACTTGAATGGGCGGACACCGTGCCCTAGTGGTGAGGGCCTCAGGTTTGCCACCTTCCAGGTGCTAGTGTGAGCAATATCATAGGGTTGGCTGTTCCTGCAGGTAAGACAAGTTCCTGGGGGAGCGCCGAAGACGATTTACAGTATGTTGTTATCTTAAGTGTTGTTATCCACTGAAACCCCCCCCCCCCCTTGCTATTTGGGCAATGTATTCACAGCTCAATGACTAATCAGCAGTCATTTATTGTTACAGAGCAGGAAGGAAAACAGTTGGGACACAAATGTTTAACAGAGTTTATCCAGCAGCAGCAGTGCACAATACAGTGCCAGTAGTAATACAACATGGGAGGTAACTGATGGGAAATGTAACTACTATGAGACATGAAAAGAGGGTGGTGCATGTAGAGCTGGTGGAGAGGAGGGGGGAGGGGGCTCAGGAATTGGCTTTGCTGCCTGTCATACAGACAGTGTGACAGGCGCTGCAGCGCAGTAATAGGGGATTGTCTGTTGCCATTTAACCTCATGCTTGCTGAGCTCGTCACTGGCTCAGAAGCACAATATAAAGGCTCATGTTGAGGTCGGCGCTGCAGAGTGGGGGTGAGCATCTCTCCAGTCCAGTGTCTCACAGCGCATCCCTCCGCTGACCGCATTGTGCCGGCCCTGTGTGCACGCATATTATACGCTGACATCTTCCATTTACCCCCTGCCCACCAGATAAGGATAGGTGGTGTCAAGTTAAATGAAGATATGAAATAATGAATACATATTAAAGGAAAACATAGGGCTCTATTTACCTTCCTCGTTCCCTGTGAAGGAAGCTGCATAAGGCTGGCTTATCATCGCGTCGAGCCTGGCAGCTTCGTGGACAGTATTTACAAATACTCCTCCCTCCTGCGAGGTCCCGCGATGATCCGCCGGGTCCCCGCAGTACTTCACATTCATGCGATGCATGAATACACTGCACATGCGCAGTACTCTCAATCAGGACTTAGATAAATTTCAGTGCCGACATGAGAAACACTGCACATGCGCAGGACATCTGTATAAGCACTTTTGCACATGTCCAGGTCCTGATATGAGAAACACTGTACATGTGCAGTGTATTCATGCCACACACTGCACATGCTCAGGACATGAGACACACTGCACATGCTCAGGACATGAGACACACTGCACATGCTCAGGACATGAGACACACTGCACATGCTCAGGACATGAGACACACTGCACATGCTCAGGACATGAGACACACTGCACATGCTCAGGACATGAGACACACTGCACATGCTCAGGACATGAGACACACTGCACATGCTCAGGACATGAGACACACTGCACATGCTCAGGACATGAGACACACTGCACATGCTCAGGACATGAGACACACTGCACATGCTCAGGACATGAGACACACTGCACATGCTCAGGACATGAGACACACTGCACATGCTCAGGACATGAGACACACTGCACATGCTCAGGACATGAGACACACTGCACATGCTCAGGACATGAGACACACTGCACATGCTCAGGACATGAGACACACTGCACATGCTCAGGACATGAGACACACTGCACATGCTCAGGACATGAGACACACTGCACATGCTCAGGACATGAGACACACTGCACATGCTCAGGACATGAGACACACTGCACATGCTCAGGACATGAGACACACTGCACATGCTCAGGACATGAGACACACTGCACATGCTCAGGACATGAGACACACTGCACATGCTCAGGACATGAGACACACTGCACATGCTCAGGACATGAGACACACTGCACATGCTCAGGACATGAGACACACTGCACATGCTCAGGACATGAGACACACTGCACATGCTCAGGACATGAGACACACTGCACATGCTCAGGACATGAGACACACTGCACATGCTCAGGACATGAGACACACTGCACATGCTCAGGACATGAGACACACTGCACATGCTCAGGACATGAGACACACTGCACATGCTCAGGACATGAGACACACTGCACATGCTCAGGACATGAGACACACTGCACATGCTCAGGACATGAGACACACTGCACATGCTCAGGACATGAGACACACTGCACATGCTCAGGACATGAGACACACTGCACATGCTCAGGACATGAGACACACTGCACATGCTCAGGACATGAGACACACTGCACATGCTCAGGACATGAGACACACTGCACATGCTCAGGACATGAGACACACTGCACATGCTCAGGACATGAGACACACTGCACATGCTCAGGACATGAGACACACTGCACATGCTCAGGACATGAGACACACTGCACATGCTCAGGACATGAGACACACTGCACATGCTCAGGACATGAGACACACTGCACATGCTCAGGACATGAGACACACTGCACATGCTCAGGACATGAGACACACTGCACATGCTCAGGACATGAGACACACTGCACATGCTCAGGACATGAGACACACTGCACATGCTCAGGACATGAGACACACTGCACATGCTCAGGACATGAGACACACTGCACATGCTCAGGACATGAGACACACTGCACATGCTCAGGACATGAGACACACTGCACATGCTCAGGACATGAGACACACTGCACATGCTCAGGACATGAGACACACTGCACATGCTCAGGACATGAGACACACTGCACATGCTCAGGACATGAGACACACTGCACATGCTCAGGACATGAGACACACTGCACATGCTCAGGACATGAGACACACTGCACATGCTCAGGACATGAGACACACTGCACATGCTCAGGACATGAGACACACTGCACATGCTCAGGACATGAGACACACTGCACATGCTCAGGACATGAGACACACTGCACATGCTCAGGACATGAGACACACTGCACATGCTCAGGACATGAGACACACTGCACATGCTCAGGACATGAGACACACTGCACATGCTCAGGACATGAGACACACTGCACATGCTCAGGACATGAGACACACTGCACATGCTCAGGACATGAGACACACTGCACATGCTCAGGACATGAGAAACACTGCACATGCGCAGGACATGAGAAACACTGCACATGCGCAGGACATGAGAAACACTGCACATGCGCAGGACATGAGAAACACTGCACATGCGCAGGACATGAGAAACACTGCACATGCCCAGGACATGAGAAACACTGAACAGCCCGACGGGACGCCCAAACAGGTGATTGATTTTATTAATTTTTACTTACTTATTCTTTTTTTTTTTTTTATTGATTTTTCTTTTCCTCCCCCTAATAACAGCTACAGGAAAATGCACCCGGTTCACAGGCTTTTTCCTCTTATGATTCTGCTCAATAATAAACAGGTTTTCGTATTTCATATTTCATATTTCCATGTGGATAAATAAATAAAAGGTGTTTTAAGTCACTAAAAGATATGTTTTATTCACAGGAGGTTTCAATCAGCTATAATCCGCCGATCATCATCAGAATGTGATTTTGTTTTCATGTTTAGACTTGTACTGTTATTAAAATAGCTGCAGCTGCTGCCATTGTGACCAGACAATTCTTTTATTGTACTGTTATTATGTTGTATTAGTGATGCTATGATATAACATGTAACATACGCAAGTTATAGACATAGATCATTTATAATATAAAATGTGCATGCTCATACTGCATTGACATCTCCGCCCCGGCAATATCCTGGGTCTGTTAACGAGGCATATTGCCATGTCATAAGATCATCCCGGAGTCACAGTGTTTCACACTGCAGGGTTGATGTGGAAAATTCCGGGACCCGGGTCTGCCCTGGCACTAGTGTGAGTCATCACATTGTGCTATTACCCTACGCTTGGGCAATACTACACAAATTACACCAATCAAGTGCTTTCTGTATGACCCGGGTTGAAAACCCTAGGTAGCACCTTTCACACTGTACCCCTGCCCGGGTCCGACCTGAGAAAAACCCTTCTTTTCTCCTGTGTCCAATTCCCGGGCCATTAGACCCAGGTCGAGGACCCCGGGACCTTTCACACCACACCTAGACACGGGTAGTTGGACCTTACTCTGCCAATAAGCTGAGTTTGGGATGGTGATGTGAAAGGGGTATTAGTTAGGGTAACTGACCCTGCTAGATAGGCTAGGACCACCTGTACATTATGCGGATTAACCTCCAGACATGGGACAACAACATTACAAGGATCCAATGAAGACCAATTCAAGATGACCAGTGGAATCCACCTATCCAGAGGACAGCAGGGGCCAAATTTACTAAGCTGCGGGTTTGGAAAAGTGGAGATGTTGCCCATAGCAACCAATCAGATTTTAGCTGACATTCTCTAGTATGTAAAAAGAAAGTGAGAGCTAGAATCTGATTGGTTGCTATGGGCAACAGCTCCACTTTTCCAAACCCGCAGCTTAGTAAATCTGGCCCCAGACCTTCCTTTCATCCTGTTAAAAGGACCATGCTCAGGCCCCAGCTTCTGTAGTGATGTTCACGTTAGTGCTAACTTGCGCTGGCTGTGGATGTGACTAGTACTTTTGAATAACCCCTTCCCATTCAGAATAAATCTTTTGTGGCCTGGACCGCATATGTGATCGGACTGGATTGCGATTATTTCCGGTGTGCGCATTCACACATTGTGTACAAACGTTACAGTTGAGACAGCAGCCCAATGCTGGTTTAGGGTATAAAATTATATTTCTACAATAGCTTTGCGTTGGGCAGATTTAACATCAGCAAAGTCCATACTACAATTTCTAATATTCATATGCAAATGCAGTAATAAATTCATTAGTAAGTGTGTGAGACAGTCAGTGAGTGGATGTGATAAATGCAAACAGGATGGATAGAATTGCAGCACTTCCCAGAAAGTCCCCTTCCTTGTTTGTCAGGGTAACTGTAAAATGTCACATGAGCAGCCGTCAGCACAGTGACTTGGGAACTCTTTAAACGTCTCCATAGTTATTATTACATTCACTTTATTCAAGAAATTTAATTGACATATTGAAACAAACTTCTTATATCAATGGTATATAGACAATTTCTATGAAAATCACCTAAGAAAATGTGTGCTTTGTGCTTATCTATTCCAGTAAACGCCTTGCAATGTGTTCCACGGTGTCACAAGACAGTGGCAGACTAAGGAAGTGTCTTACATGTTATTATATGTTAAATGCTTTCTCCTTCAGACAAGGAGCTGATCCAGGGCTACTTTTACAACGTTTATTAGTTACAAGTGTGGACTATATTGAGCTGCAAGGGAAGGCAAATTTTAATTGTGAAACAGAATTAGAATTGAGAGGTGACGTGTCTTAGATCAACTCAGTTTTATAGATTAAATATAAAGCTATAAAGAACGGTTAGAAGGGCCCTATTTCGATAGGACTGTTTCCTCCCAGCCAGGTTTGATCTGGCTGGGATGTCGATTGCATATGTCTCGAGGAGGCATTGCAATCCATCCACAGAGCACCGGTGCTCCAAAAAGTAATTAAAAAAAAGTCCCCCACTCCTTTCCCTAATTTTTTTTTTTTTTGTTTTCTTTATTTAGGTTTTAGCGCATGTTAACAACAAAAATAAGGCATGTAATTGACATTGATATCTCACATACCATGCAAATTGAGACAGTGAAGTTTAACATCTTGGTAACTGGCATAGTATTAATATGGGGATACAGACCAACAAGAGGAAGAAATGGGAGGGGTGGGGGGTTAGAAGGGGGTACCAATAAGAAATAAGTTTGTTCTTGTAGAAGAAAGAAGTGTGATATGGGTGAGTTCTGGGTTCACGTGGCAGAGTACGGGCATAACTCTGGGCTTATTGAGTGCTCAGTGGGGCTGATCGCCTATGATGTCAAGGTAATCAGGGGTGTACCTGAACTCCAACCACTGGAACCATGTTGCAGTATAATTCGTGAGAGATTCAGGCGTGGTGATCAAGAGAGCCTCCATTGACTCATACCAGTCAATCCTGGTGAACCACTCCTTCATGGTCGGGGTAGAGGGGGATCTCCATCTCAAGGGGATAACTGCTCTAGTCCTTTCCCTAATTTTAACCATAACCCTCCCCTCTCACTACCCTAACCCTCCATCTCCCACAGCCTGACCCTAATTGCATACCCTCCGACATGACCCATTCCATTAAGTACAAAATACTGTCAGTTACTATGGTAACCATCTTGTTGAAGAGGCAAATAGTTTTTTAAATATCAGTTAATTCATTTAAACCAGGTGAGTGACAGTTGGAAGGTCAGGAGCAGATTTAATTGTACCAAATGGAATGGGTCATGTTGGAGGGTCTGTAATTGTCCCTCCCCTGCAGCCTGACCCTGACCCCCCCATGCATGGAAAGGTTATTCACCTTTCCCTCGGTCCGGTGATAGCAGAGGCGGAGTGGTGGCGGAAGGATATTGACGGTGGCGGTGTTTCCGAATGTGAATGGGTGAAGTATGCCGATCGGTATACTCACCCATTCTTTAAAAAAAAAAGTATGAACAGGTAAGTATTCAAAATAGGGACATCCGATAAGGAACTTTCAGATGTCCCTATTTCGGAATTAGGAACTGCCAACCGGGGACTGCAACCAGTGCAAAAAGTAAAGTTTTTCCCTGCATGCAAAAGATTTAACATTCATTAGCTCCCCTCACATTGCAGAATGACTTAACTGAGCTGTACACATGCACCTGTTTTGCCCTTACTCTGACACTCTGGATCAGCCCCCATGTTATCGTCTATAAGCCACCCACATTTTTCCTCTTAAAACATCCTGCCAAACTGGCTCTTCTCCTCCCATTATGTGACACTGAGCCTCCACATGTCCTGTTCTAGGATCACACAACTCTACCTCTCTCACACACACAATACATCCCATAATACAACCCCCCTACCTTATGCACCCCATAATACATTCCCCCTACCTCTCTCACACACAGTGCACCCCATAATTCTCCCTAACCCTATGTCTCACACACAGTGCACCCCATAATTCTCCCTACCTCTATCTCTCACCGTTCTCTGTTTGTAAAACATGCCCACACACACTACATTCTCCCTGCTGCCCCCACCTTTCACATACAGGGTACTTTGCATGGAAAACCCCTATCTATATGATAAAACAAACATTGTACCTGGACAGTGATGAACTTCATAGAAGCAGCATTCCACTTGCTGCTGCCACAGAAAACACTGATTCCTCTTCCTGATGAGAACTGGTCACAAGGTCATGACAAATAAGGTCCTTCTAGGGCAGTTCTGACCAACCTGTGGCTCTCCAGGTGTTGTGAATCTATGAGACCCAGCATACCTTGTCAGCTATTAGCTATGCCTATGCAGTTAAAGCATGCTGGGACTCATAGTTTCACAACACCTGGAGAGCCACAGGTTGGCCAGGCCTGTTCCAGGGGTTCTTAAACTTGTCCTCTGGGACCCCTATCAGTGCATTTTTCTAGGTCTCCATGCTGGCCACAGGTGTGCTCACTACTGACTAACATATGTGAAAAGATCCACACATGTGATACTCATTATATCAGGGGTTCTAAACCAGTCCTCAGGAACCCCTAACAGTGCATGTTTTCCAGGTTTCCTTAAAAATACCAGTGATATAGGGCCTGATTCAGACTTAAGAAGGAGCGTGAAATTAAGAGAGAAAAGTTACTCCTGGGCTAAACCATGTTGATTGCAGGGGAGTCATTTCATCTGTTGCACACAGTATTAGAGTTGAGAGGTGATGTTTCCTATCCCAAATCTAAATAACAGTGTGATAGAAAACTGGTCAGTGTCTGTGTGCATTAAGCAATACAATACAATTAACTTGACTCCCCCTTAAATCAACATGGTTTTGCCCAGGTGTAACTTTCCATTCAAGGAAACAAAGCCCCATAGGGCTGCAGTGAAATAAACGGCAGGCAGGGGGTCAGCAAGCACCAGTCAGGACAGGGGCAATTTGGTAGAGTGGGTCAGTGAGATTAGTCAGGGTTTGGTAGGCAGGGGTTGGTTAGGTTGTAGTTGAGGGGGTGGGAGTTAATGGAGGTTATTTAAAGGTGGACGGGCTTAGTCATTCTTCTTGCAGTTTTCTCCCTCCCTCCCTTTGTATTTTTATTCGTAAGTATGTTATTTATTAGGGGGGGTGGGTGGGCTTAGGCATTCTTCTTGCAGTTTTCTCCCTCCCTTTGTATTTTCAGTCGTGAGTATAAGTTGTGTATTTTGTCTGCAAATTAACCTTTCTTTTTCAGCCGGTGCATGGTGGGGCGGTAGAAGTGGAGGGTCAGCAACTATGGGGTCTTTGTTGGCGCAGGTGGGGGGACCGGTCTGGCAACAACCTCACCCGTGAACGTTCCGAGGACATCAGACATCAAACCGGTTGAGTCCTATAGGAGCTTCCACCTTCCAGGTGCTGGGGTGACAGTGTGAGCGGGAAGAGATATGTGTTCTTGATGGAAGACCGGTCTCGAGGGGGCGCCTTTGGTCAGTAGACCTGTTTAATCTATGTTGAGATTGAACGTTATTGGTTGGGCTTGGGGGATATTAGGCTGAACCCTCCATCTGCTATTGGGCCACCTAACACTACTTACCTAAATTTTATAGTCTAAGATATCTCAATTCCAATTGGCCCTCATTTAAATAAATCCATGTACCCCTTTAAACCGCAATCTGGTGTCCGTGTCTTTATTTGGGGGATGATTATGGGGATGAGTGGTGGTTGATGATTCCTTTGCCGTTTATTAATTTCTTAAGTCTGAATCAGGCCCATAATGAGTATGATCTGTGGATCTTTTCACATATGCCAGTCAGCAAGGAGAAAACCTGTGCCCAGAAAGTACACCTGGACAACCTGCACTCTTAAGGGTACTTGAGTACCGGTTTAAGAACCACTGCTATAGACCACTGCAAAAATGCAGAGGAAATTCCTAAGGTACATTGCAATAATGTTAGTCAGGATTGAGACAATAACCAATTGCTTTAATATATATTCTGTCTCTATGTAAGCAAGAGACTAAACAATAGACAATATTTCTGTGTCAAATATACGTATAACAATGCTTGTGAATATTTTTCTGTATTGAAAAACATCTATGTCTTTCGCATGCTGTAGTGAAAATGCAGAATTAATCTGCTCAGTTGTGATGTACTATGTAATCTTCCTGTTTTGTTTAAAAGTGTTTAAACATTAAAAAAAACAAAAAAAAGAATGAAAAAAGAGAGAAAAAATGCAGAGGAAATTCCTACTTTTAATTGATCATTTAATTTTGGTTCTGTGCATGTCTTTGTGCTGCGCAAATCTATCACATTGTGAACTATCCAGACTAATGATGCTTCCAACAACTTCTGTCCGAGGGACTTGTCTTCGTGCATAAGTTGGCATGCCTTGGTATTGTTTTGTCCAGTATAGGGTATACAGTCCCTGGCAGGGGCAAAACTACCATTGGTGCAACATGTGCTTCAGCACCAGGGTCTATGCTGATACAAGGGTCCACAGCCATTATCACTGTACCGCCAAAACTCACCTCCGGTTTAACTGGGAGATCATCAGGGCCAAAGCAGATTTATTACACCTGGGCCCACAACTCGTTAGTTCCGCCTCTGGTCCCTGGGTATCAGAAATCCATCCATGGAAGGTGTTAGTGGTGTGATCGCACGGATGTTCGGATATTGAGGGCCAGCGTTTGCAGATCTGTACCCACCTGTTGCTAGTGGATTTGGTGGTATTAAAAATTGGATATTAGGATCTGGACCTCCATGCTTGGACACCTAGGTAAGAGGAAATGTATAGATAAATAGGTTTAAAGAGCATAATAAATAAATAAACCCTAAATATTTTACTATTGTGACTGAGCAAAATGCTGACATGGGGAGCAATGTTCTACTATTTCTAAAAACTCAAAGATAAATGTGAAAATATTACATTATAGTGTAGTGTTGCTTGATCTGTAGGGCTGTGTAAACTATAGTGTAGTGTAGTGATGTGTAGACTATAGTGTAGTGCTGTGTGATCTGTAGGGCTGTATAGACTATAGTGTAGTGTAGTGCTGTGTAGACTATAGTGTAGTGTAATGATGTGTGATCTGTAGTGCTGTGTAAACTATAGTGTAGTGTAGTGCTGTGTAATCTGTAGGGCTGTGTAGTGCTGTGTGCAGGGATTGAGTACACATACCTCTGTCAGACAGGATCTCTAAGCTCTGAGAGGCTTACAGCTAAGGACAGTGCTTGGCACTCAGTCTATGGCCCTGATTTTAATCCCCTTGATTTGCGGAACCTAATACCACGTGATGTTGCCATCACGCCAAAACAAGGACAGTGCAATGTGGGTGATGTATTTTAGATATTGATAGAAATCTGCATGCAGTATGGGCCTAAATAGCTAGTAAAAAAAAAAAAAAAAAAGTTAAAATAAATAAATAAAAATATACCCCCCATCTCCCACAATACACATAAAAGAATGCAAAATACTCCCTGGTATTAGTGCACCACAGGCTGCAGCAAGCCCAGGCTGCCATTAAACACATGGACATGTTAAAGCTTGCAGTACACCAAACACCAACATGTCCATGGCTGCCAGGGCAAGCTGGCATGTGGCGAACCATAGGTGCCAGCATACCATGACACCCAGGGCCTTCTGCAGCCTGTAATGTCCCCACAACATATAACATATAAGGGCCGGCCACAAATAAATAAACACAAAGACAAGACCACCCGCTGCGGAATGACTAATCTGGCGGCCGGGACCTCTATTTATAAGCCGGGATTTTCCCATGCTGTCCCATCTTATAAATATAAGCAGGGCTGGATTGAGGGCCATATGGGCCTGGGGCTGTAAATTATCAAGGGCCCACACTATATAGTATGCTTTGATGGAGAATGTTAATCTCTGACATTCATTCTTATGCTCTGCAGTGTGTAAGGGCCTATTTTCAGATGGAGGCCATTAGCCCCATTGTTAATCTGGCCCTGAATATAAGTCAGATTAGTCTTTTTGCGGCAGGTGTTCTAGAATGTGAGACCTGTGTGGTGCATATAAAGGGGTTTTTTCCCCTCCAAATCTGACTCAAATGCTTAAAAGACTGGACCTTACAGATTATGAAAGGGATTTATTTATTTATGTTGTTGGGACACGACATGCTGCAGTGGGCCCTGGCTGTCGGGCATGCTGGTGCTTGTGGTTCCCCACATGCCAGCTTGCCCTGGCAGATATGGGCATTATGGTGCCTGTTGTACTACAAGCACCGGCATCCACAAGCATTAAAACTGCAGCCTGGGCTTGCTGACGCCTGTAATGTACTAATAGAAGGGGGAATTTTGTTTTATTGTTTATTATAGACTCATACACTGATTGCCAAGCGCTCTCATAAGCTGCCAGTGTGACGCGGTTACAGGTCTGAGCGTCCGTATTTTGAATATGATGCAACCGCCAGCTATATCATGTACAAAATGTCAAATCCCTTACTATACAAGCCCTGTGCTAAAATGAGCTTCACATACTGTATAAACATGGACTCTTGCACTCTTAGGGCCTGATTCAGAGATGCGATTGCGAAAAGATCGCAAATATACGCACCTTAGGTAAGATCTTAGCAGGTTCCAGCCCACTGCATAAACAGTCACTCCCCTTGCAAACAGCGGTGGATCTTAAAC
>WWET01000909.1:322563-339511 GCA_011038615.1 Limnodynastes dumerilii | reverse complement strand
ATGGTGCCTAATGCCCTGCCATCCATGGGCATGCTGATGCTTGTAGTTCTACAAGCATCAGCATGCCCTGTTGGGGCACAACATAGGGCAGCGTTAAAAATCCACACCTCTCATAGGTGCGGATTTTTAATATTCAAAAACCGGCGTATTTTTAACGCTAGAAAAGAATTGAATTAGGAAAAAAAATAACCCTGGTAAATAAATAAAAAAAAGCGTTAAAAATACGCCGGCGAACGATTTTTTGACAATTGAATCGGGCCCTCTGTGTGTTGCCGAGTCCATTCCATCTGACTGACGTTGTATGTGCTTGTGCTGTATATCCCTCTCTATTCAGTGATACTCTCTGTCTCTACCCCTATCCAATTGTCCAGGATATCTTATGGTACTCTCCTGTGGAGTTCCCTTGAAGTTTTCCAGGGTTCTTCTTTCTGGGTGTACCCAGCACTCTCCTTTGCCTTTCCGTCCATTCCCCTTTGTGATGTGGTTGTCTGTCCTTTGATTTACTGTGTGCGCTGGTGGTAACATGCGCACCACATATTGGTAGCAGCCAACTTTATCAAGTATTCTAAAGGGGATTATCAATGAGGACTTTACTAATATTTACAGAGGTAAAGCTGAAGTCTATAAGTAATATGGGAAGCACAAATAACACATCACACTCATAATATTAATGTAATATTTATTTTCTAATTCCTTCACTCATACCATCAAAACATTTTGTAAATTCAACCTTAAATAAAATGTCAAAGACACTAAAATATTTACAGGGCAATTTTACATAACAATTCACATAGAAAGCTACAATATCATTAAAAGTGCACTAATAGAGACAGTATTAAAACATCAGCAATCTACGGAGCAATAAAATACTTTGAAATGTTCACCTGCTTATCATTTGGTCGTATTAAACACTGTAGAAATGATGTCAATGTTCTGCAATGCCCAGCTTAGTTATTTACATATCAAGTCCCAGGTCAGGAAAAGTCTTGTATGCACAGGTATAGAGATAATTATAATAACAGGTTTTTCTCTCTCATTGACTGTAACTAAAATAAAGTTGAGAGTCAAGCAGGAAACGCAAAGTGTGTTATTAATGGCACTTCAAGATCTTTCACAACTTTAGTTACATTTCCAGGCAGTACTGTAAGATAGCTTACACTTGCAGTACATTGAAGACAGGTAACTATGACACGTGTGAGCTAGTTGCCTGTTGTGTAATGAAATTGGTGATCAAACACTTGTTTTACAGGTTATGATATGCATAAGGGGATTTGTATTCTAATCGCACTATATATATTTGTATTTGGTAAAATATGAGAGAGAAAAACAAAAAGAAAGAGAATAAGGAGGAATGGGTTGACAATAATGTACTCAAATACATATATAAAATGTTGATTATATTTAAGTTATTAGGTCCTGTAGCAGGCAGCCAGTGCGAGGAAGGACTGTAACAGTTATACATTCTTATCTATTTGTGAGTAGTTGCAACAGTTGTATCCTATAAGACAACTGTGCTTATGAACTTCTCTACATCTGAAGTTACACATTTCAATATATATGCAATTTTTTCATTTCTCTGTGTTCAGTAGGTTGTAGCTAGCTACTCCGATTTGTGTTTTAGAAATTGAAGTTTTAACACTGAAAAAGCATAGAAGATCCTTTCCAAATCTAGTCCCCTTTCACTCACGAACTTCCTCTCATTGAAAATGTTTAGGTGTTATAATGGTGCACTTTAAGGATGTAAGTGCTTGAGAACAAGGCACTCAACATATGCATTCATTTGTCACTGTTTGTGTAACATTTTCATCATTTACAAAAATGTTTATTTACTTGCACCTTTTCTACAAAGGCGAATAAAGACTTCAAATGTTGCTAGTTTTTATATTAACTGCTAAAAACACTGATTAATTATTCTGAATAAAGTCAATATTTTACCACCAATGAATGAATGAATGAATGAATAAATAAATAATAAAAATGCAGTGCAGAATCTATAAAATTGTTCTAAAACAATTCTTCTATTTATTTTTTAAGAATCTTGCTTTTAAACAATAAATATGAATCCTCTCAATGAGTCAGTAACAATGTTACACTGCAGACAGCTTTCAGCTTACTTCAAGTGTATCAACTACTGAAAACTTCATAGCCAAGTATATAAGAGTAAAGTGGAAGATTGGCTTATGTACATATAGGAAACATAAGTTCCTGACCATATATGATTTTTACATGGTCAGTTCTATGTACGATTCACTCTTTTACTGATGACAAACAGATGGCAAGATCAATGGCTTTACCGGTTTAGCCAGACCACTTCCGATGGGTGTCCCGCCAGAGGAACAAAATAACACTTCTTTTAAAATAATTAAAGAAGAGCTCAATAAGATACCCGCTCATCACAGTCCTTTGAGGGATATTCCTTAACAAGCTGCCACCATAAACCACTTTGGCGAAGCTACTGGCATCTTTCCTGGGACCAGCCAGGGAAACTTATTGTTCATATCTAGGAAAACAAAATGAAATTAATCATATGACTCCATTAATGGTGATTAAGTCTAACAACAACAAAAAATAATAGACTGTCCATCTTCACTTATACTTTGTTTTGTGAATGAGAGCAAATATGATTACTTTCCATTTCACACAAAGAGAGGCAGGAAAACCAGGGCCATGTGCAATCTGGTAAGCTTGCCATGACCTGGGTTATTCCCTGGGCAAGGTAGGCTGTCAGAAAGAATTAATCTACGAAGGATCAAGGAAATAACCATCAAGGAATAATAAAAATAATAAATGATTTTAACCTGTTCAGATACCCTTAACAATAGCAATATCACCCTATTTTGCAGGACAGAGCGGGAACAATGTGAAAAGGTTACAACACAGGATTTTACTCAAGACTAAAGTAAAAAGAGGCAAAACAAGATTTAAAAGCCAACATACTAGCACTGACCAGGATTATGTGTGTAATAAGGATTAGTGATATTAAATCTGGGTTGTGAAAAAGAAGCGATAAATAAGATTTGCCCTTAGAACTTTGGTTTGTATATTGCAGAACCAATATGAAAAAATTATTTAGGTAATATAGTAACACTTTTGCAGTTACAGCAGATGTATCAGGTTTGAATATAATGAACAAATGTTTCTATAATTAAAATCTATAATATAATTTTTTAACACTGTCTGCTGTTACTAGCAACACTAAAGACTGAAATGCAGCATATAACGGAATCCATTATTCAATTATGCTGTAATACACCAACAGGACTTTTAAAATCCTGTTTTCAATTATCCTACAGCATTTATTTAAGTGAGCTGTTGTAGCATCAGAGAAATTCAGTTCTACCAATTATCCCTTTAGAATAGAATATACAGATCCATCCTAACAAATATATGAGAAATATTGTGTGTGCATGTATGTTTACCATACAATACTACCATGTATATGTCTACAATTATTTAAAAACTCATAACTACTATGGATCTGTGTTTGCCAACCTTTTATAATTACCAAGAAAAGATAGAAGTCATCTAGTTTATGCAATACATAAAAGCTTCCACTTTATAAACCACTTATTTAGCAAACAGAGAGAAGCAGACATAGTACACCTGGGTAACAGACTGACACATAAAATGTATGCCACAATAAAGCTGGCAATAAATCTATTATTGGGGTTCACCTTTAGGTCACAAGATGTATAAAAAATAAAAAGGTACAAAGAAAATGTTTGTAAAGCACATAGAAGAGGGAGAAAAGGAAGGTCTTAGGAATAGAGAAATAGAGAAGGGGAAGGTGTTGGGGTATCTCCTTTAGTTGGTTTGTGTCACTAGTGGAAGATCTCTAAACCATGAGTTGAAGTTGTCATGTCGAATTAATTTATTACCTAATTTGGATGGGTAGGAGAAATAAGGTAACTAGTGTAGAAAGGAATGATCTTAAATTCCAACCATGCAAACCAGACCATTGTAGAGGCAGTAAGCTTGTCATTGGCTAAATTGAAATGGTCATTCATGGCTAAATAGTAAAATAGGTCAAACTATTCTTTAATTGTTTGGGGGGGGAGTAGATGGAGCACACTTACAAGAAATAATTGCCCTAGCTGCATTAGCAAGATGTTTAAGGAAAGTATCTTAAATACTGAGCATGAGATTTGGGTATGTGATAGGACCTTGGGGGCAGGACCTTCAGGGACCTCTGGACCAATAAGCAGCATAGAGATTTCTCTCACCTTCTCTGTATCCAGCAACTGTCAGGGCTAGTAGTGAAGTATTTATGGATTTGGGATGGTACTCTATACTATTTTGGATAGAATTTAAAATTGAATTACTAGTTTAGAGAAGTTTAAGGAGCAAGAATTTGTAAGGGAAAAAACTTTGTCCCATTTATCTGCTGTAAGCGGCTGTGGCAGCCCCCTATCCAAAGCAGAAGCTCCCTATCCCAATTGGGTGTGGGTCTATAGTAAGATCAGACGTTTCTCAAAAAGGGCCGTTTTCACCCAGCCAGTTCTGAACCGGCTCCTAAATCAATCATCCCCAGGACGAAGATGCAGCGGTGAATGCTAAGTATTTAACCATCGCTAACCCTAATCCTTCCCCTCCATTACCATAACGCTCTTCTATCCACAGCCTGACCCTAAGACTCCTCCCATATACTCCCCTGAAACGCACTAACCTGTGGTGCAGTGGGTCTGCAGCAGTGCAACGGATCTGCAGAGGCAGTTTCCAAATTAATGAATGGGTAAGTATGCTGAATGCATACTTATCCATTCATTAATAAAAATTTGCAATCAGTATTTCGATATAAAGACAGCCGAAAATGAATACTACACACACACACACACATATATATATATATATATATATATATATATACATACATACACATATATATGTATAATGGAAAACACAAAGAGATTCTTATACCTTAAAGACTCAACTTTCTTCTGAGAGAATTCGTTGAGGCGGTGATGGAGGGCTGGAATAAAATAAATGTTTTAAGAACACAAAGTTAAAAAAATGAACAATTATATCTATAAGGTTTACACACATTGATGTTTCAGTTACCATTTAATATTTCTGTAAATTTCTCAAAATATACTACTAATCATAAACAGGAAGGACATTTAGCACATGAAATAATTACGATCAGCCTAATTACTATGCACATTGGGCCTGCTTCAGACCTACGCTCATGTGCGTAGCGAATTTACGCCAGCGTGCCCGCGAAGCACTCCCCTCGGCGCTCCCCTTAGTCGTACTTAGTTTTGCCTTCTTACACCCAGCAAACCCTACCCTAACTTTTCTGATCGTAACCGTGGCCGTCAATAAGCTCAATACGTAGTTACGATGCTTAGCACGCCCATATTGTACGATTTAAATGCCTCACCACGCCCTCAGTGCGTATTTACGGATTTCGTATGGCAGGCACGCCCACTAAACCATATTTACGAAGGTGTTACGATCAAGGCCCATACGCTCAGAATTTCGAAGTGTGACATGAGCGTAACATCTGCCCCGTGCATGCGCAGTAAGTACAAATGGCCGTTTTTACGCTTACTCCCGTCGTAAAAACGCACCCGAGCGTAGGTCTAGATCAGGCCCATTGAACATAAAAGGCATTACAAAATTTTCAAATTGTAAATATAAGCTATATTTTAGCATTTGTACTAAAAATTCATATTAAACTTGATTATTTTCCACTGCTAATTATAATTAAAATGTTTATAACTTGCTCAAATGCAAGACACTTTATTTCAATGATAAAATGCTACTTACAAATGGCAATCAATAAGAGACAATATGTAGATAATTTTAATCTAATGAAGTACCGGGAAGTCACATGATCTGGAAAAGCTTAAACAATGTCTAAATTTTAGCTATTTGCTCATTACAGGAGTGTAGCTCAGTATTAATCCATGCAGTGTTTAAAGCCAGCATTGCAAAGTGAGTCCTATTCAGAATAGGTCAGAGGGCTTTTCTATAGTCAAGTATTTGTTTTTTTTTTATAGAGCATAGAATTTATGGAGATTCTCATTTTACAGCAATTATGATAGATGTGCTCTACTCTCTGCAATAATGTAATAAGATAATATGCACAAAATGTCTGATTAATCTCCATGCAGTGTATTGGCAGTACTAATTAATAAATATTTATTTCATTTACTTAATAAGTTAATGCTTATTCTATCACACCCATTGGAAGGCGGTCTTCATGTAAAGGCTTTGGACCAGATCCAGACATACTGTAAAAGGGCTTTTTTCACTAGGATCAGAAAATACCCCCTTGTAAGCGGTGCACGTGCAAACATCACATTAACAGGACAGAATTTATGTTCCAGTGAATCTACATCTGTTCTGGTAACGGTAACGGTTGGATGGGACAGAGCACAAAGTGGAAGAACTGTCTGTGGGAGGGATGCAAACTGTACAGAGCTGGGCTTACTCCTAAGGTAGGGTCTGCCTAGCGTGAGTCCCTACAAGCAAGGAGAGTGGCCTTGCCAGTGCAGAATCCTAGGGCAGCGACAGATAACAATATATATTACTCACCTTCCCCTTGGTCGGGCTGCCTTTTCAAAGAATTTGGTGCGAGAGGCCACTCTGTAAATAAAATGCTTGGCATAAATACAATAAACCATCATATAATAGCTGTCTATTTTCCGATGTATACATTTGAAAAATGAAAACATTACTACTATACATTTAGCAGCACTTAGTATACATAATTGCAGCTATACTCACACTGATGAAGATATTTCCTCTTTTGCTGAGTTGACATCTGTCCTGTTTTCTGTTTTGGAGGTAAGGGCTGCCCTGGAAGGTGGGTCTGGGGGTCTCACTGGTGGGCGGGAAATTACTGGCCTTTCTCCGGGTGAACGGACTTTATTGATATTATCATAATCACCTGTATGAATATACAGTTGCAAGTGCTTAGCAACAGATTAATACTAACTCAACCAATAATACAACTCCCCAGCCAAACATTTTATGTATTAAAACAAACATACTGCCCTCTATCAAAGAAGCTTTTTGATAGAAATCAAATCAATAGTTTAAAAAAAAACCTTTTTTGTTTTTAAATTTGAAAATACAAATAAAATCTGCTGTGTTTCTTATTCCATATTTAGCAGGTAATAAATGCTTGTCTCAGTGAAGTTATGCCCTGGCTTTATCTATGCATCTTTGAAAGACTTAAACTGTACATAAAAGGTTCACAGGTTTACACATATAAATATAAACCCCCATCTTTACAACTGGAACAGCAGTCAGCACTACAGGGGAACATCCTGCTGGAGGTGCACTTCCCTGGCCATTATTCATACAGAGGCCTCTGGTATTAATACACACAATAGGACGATGTCATGTCATGCACGTTGCACTTGATAGCCAGGAATGCGTACCTCCCCAACAGGACGCCGTCATACCCCACAGCACTGAGAGCTGGCCCTACTCTAAAAAGATAGAGGACAGAAAATGGAAACATTTTTATTTTTCTAATTGAAACATTTAAAAACACCTTTTTACAGTAAAATAATTTTTTAGGGGGTATTTAATAAGAAGTAAGTTTTAGTTGTCATGTTATATCAAAACCAAATAAAAAAATAAAACTCTAAAATGATATATATTCAGTGGACCAAACTAAATATATGTTATCACTGGGTTTTTTTTTATTGGTTTGATTTTTCTCTTTTATACAGACCTTCTGTGATCTATTTTTTTTTCTGTGATCTTTTTTTTTCAAAAAGTAGTAATAAAAGAAATTAAATGAATGTGTTTCCTAAAAAATTATTTCAAATGTTTCATGTAAGTGAGAGAAAGAAAATACAATTATATAATACAATATGGAATATGGAATTATTTGATGTGGCCTTTTCTAATCTATGGCTAGGGTTAGCTAAATCTAAGGTCACCTCTGATCCACTATAAACGCCTACACACACACACACACACTCATATGCATGGTAACTTGTAGTAGTAAGTCACCTTCTCTGGGACGGACCATAGGTCGCTTGGAATACACAGGAGATGCTTTGGTAGGCACAGCATATAGAGGCAGATCCCCATTTAAGTGGTTTGCATTTGTCTTTACTCCTTTGTCCTGCATCAGAGATACCATCTTGGCAACATCCACCTCAGAACAGTTATGTGTGGGACTCTGTATGTCCACCTGATTCACCAGCTTCTTTCTTTGCAAAGGAAGCGGCTGATCGCTGGTTGTGATTAAACCATTTCCATTCTGTACAAAACTTTCATCTAAGCAGGAGACAACAATGTTTGTCATTATGTTTTTCTTCAAGCAATAAAGTCTAGAGCAGATCAATTAAAATAGGTTACTTTAAACAAGATTATTTTCCAAAATTCAGAACAACCAAGGAAGTCCGATTAACAACAGATTGTTAAGAAGATGGTTGTCAGATGTAGATACAAAAACAAATGCATGTCTAGGAAGGTGCTACATGTAGTACTCTAACCTGTGAGAGGATGCTTCTGTGTGCTGCTTGTAAGCATACCAAGTGCAAATTCAGAAGTGTGGCTCGTTATATTCATTGAAACAACAGAACGGTAGAACATGTTTCCAGTCCTCTAATAAAAAAGACTCGGCTTGGTTTATAAATGCAGAGTTACTGTTATATAAACAATTAAGACAAACAAAATTTGTTTTTAATCAGTGGCTGGAACATGGTTTTGTGGGAGTTTTTCTATGATTTGATATGGAAACACTGTCCATGTGCCTATCTGCTAGTTTATGATTGGGTCTAATACTTTGGAATGTAACATAACAATAATACTAGTTATAAAGTTATATATATATTTTTTTATGGAAATTTATTATTAAAATTGTGAAAAATTGCTTTTCAATAAAGCACTTTTTCTTGTATATAGTTTCATTTAAAAAAATAGTTACCATAAACAACTCTTTACACACAGCTCACTCTTACAGACAGTACACACCATTACATCAGCATCATAACACTTCACTATCCTTGATGGTTTTTATATCGACAATCAAAATGTCGACAGGTCAAATTGTATACAAGTCATAACGTATACAGGTCAGAATGTCGACAGTTGAGTATTATATTAATGTTACATATATACAGTATTTACATCATTACATTCTGATGGGGTTTTTTTTTTTTTATAAACTGCCTGCATTACTTTAAGTTCACTCAACTGTGAACATTTTGACATGTCTACATTTTGACCTGTCGACATTTCTTAACAGACTCTTCTCTATAAGGTATCACATCTCAGTTCTCACCTTAACTTATTTTTGAATGACAAGTTTTACACCACTGCAAGTCAAGCCTTCCCCCTTTTCACATCTAACCAACTGAACCTCTAACTCTCCTCTTATTCTTTGAATATACAAATTATTTTTCACTACTGCAATTTTATCCTGCATATTATAACTCTAATACCATTACCCACCTTCCTTAATAATAATCAAAGCTAACCATTAAATTCTTTATAATTATCACTAGTTTTATATTTAATCATTAAAATATATATTTTTTTCCTACCAATACAGTCAAATCAATGGGATTATAAACCCGGGATTTAGACCCAGGAAAAAAAAAAAGGATTTTCCAGGGTCTCACACGGGACTGGTGGCAATGTGAAAGGTCCCGGGTTGCTTTTCAATCCAGGTTTTTCACATTGCCACCCGATTGGCTATATTTGTTTACTATTGCTATGGCAATAACTTAACCTTATTTTTTTCTGTTGATAACTCCTTGTTCTATGCATGTATACTCATATAAAGAACTTATTAAAATTTATTTGTAAGCCTCAAAAGGCCAATATAGATTAAATTGCATAACATGCATTTATCCTCATTTTTACGCATTCCAGTATCTCTTTTATCTTTGCAGTCTGACAGTGTATTTCCACATTTGTTTTCTCCAAATATATTATAAATAGTAGCAGTTAGTTATTGTCATAGGCTACTTATATAACCCTATTTATCTACAAAACTTTTAATTTGCCATATAAAATTAGATAACTTTTTTATTTAATCTGAATTATTCAGCAAACTAATATTGAATAAAATGATTAAAAACTGTAAAGACACTAACTTTCTTGTTGCATAACATTTTTACGTTTTGTAGAAAAAATCCCTAGTCTTTAAGAAATAGTTTCTATATTACTAATATATAAAACAACAGATAATCAGCACTATAGACTGTGTGTTAGATATTCCCACCAACAATATACACTTGTTTCTTGTGTGTTTTTGTTGTTATTTATGATTTGAAAAATAGACATGCCGACACACATATATTTATTTAATGATTTAAGAAATTGTATATTTTTATAATGTGAAAGAATAAGAAACAATGCTTGTAATGTATATAATTTTTATTTATTAATTATTTATATAATCCCACCAAAGAAGATTTAAACGTAGCGCTTTTAAAACTATTATGGACTACTAAAAATCTAAGTATACACAATTCTCTCGTTGCTAAAAACGAAGAAACGCGTCAGTTAATTAAATTCATCCTGCCGGTAATTCAATAAAGATCATCTTATAAGAAATTTCTTGCTCCTTCTTGTGTGATTGAGGATATCAGAAAGAGACATTGCAATCAGTGGACAAGTATGGAGCCCCGAGCCAACTGATGAGAGGAAAGTTTCCCACAAACTGTCTGCGGTGAGCAGCGGCACTTAAGTAAATGTATATACCCTCTGCAAATTACATCTTACTGTGGGTAAAAAGTCTCCATCTGTGGACTGGTTACAAAATCTATGTGGCTCAGCTGGTAAGGGGGAAATTTCCTACAGATTGTCGGAAACTGAGCCGCGGGACTTCATTAAGGCAAATACCTCATAATAATCACAGCTTATTGCGGGGGAAAGATTTCATCGGAGGACTGGTTTTATTAGATTTGTGAGCAGTACTTGCTAATTGCCAACCTTGATGTCTGTCTTGTGGAATTAATAACATCTATCCATCTGCATATATATACACACTATAAAAGTTATAGACCTTGTCCATCCTTGTCATCTAATACTGAGAAGCTCATAGTGGGATTTGAATCTGTATCATTGTGCAACTATATTGTATGCTAGGGATCTACCCTACAACAAAACTATAACACAAGTGTTCTTGTTTACTCTAATTCCTCTTCTGATTATTGGATTCAGTACTACAAAATTTCTATCTGCCGGGAGACAGATAATTTAATATATGTAGTGTTATATACTATGCATATTAGGTTATATAGGAATATTTGTCATTTTAAAATGTATGTCTTATTCATGTATTTTTATTACCGAAGGATATTTATTGATTTTAAACTTTTTATGTTAGTAGTATATGGTAATAAAATGTATTCCCCTACACTAGCACTCGTGTTTGTATAATTCTATATTACCAAGCTTTGTTACTTCATACCAACCGCATGTGTGTGCGGCTTTATCTGTCCTATTCTCTGTTACCTACACTACTACTTTATTCAATTACAATATAATATGTTTTATTATATAATCATATACTAGCTTTGTTTCTTTTGCTATTATTGTGCACCTTTCAATTTTTTTTTAAACTAATTTTTCAGATTCAGACTTTGTTTTGTTTAACTTTTAGAGGGCAAATATGATTTAAAATGTAAAATATTTCTTTTTAGCCTATAACACAAATTACTTATTTGCAGCATGTCAAAGAATATACCAAAGGGCCCAGAGAACCAAAACATACTGCTTGGCCCTTTTAGATTGGTTTCCTCTATTACAAGCAGTCTATGGCAGGATTCTATCATCTCTAGTGCCCTGTAATGAATACATACTTTATTCCACAATTTGTCTGCCCAATACTAATACAATACAAACATTTGCTGACAGCTTCCTTCTAGAGAAGCAGTAATACAGGAAACTCTGTAAAATACATTACCTTCCTCACTTAGCCCAAGACTCAGGCCAACTCGCCCTCTTACTTGACGTTTAGAAATGGTGATAGGTTTGTGGGTCCGTGGGGTTATTCTGGGTGGTGGGACAGGAGGAGTTGAATTGTCTTCCGGAGGGCCAGAAAATATCTACAGAAGAGATAAATGTCTTCATTACACACGTGGAGAGTATATCACATGCACAAACAAACAGTACTCTATGACCATCTGCTATAGCTGTTGAATATTCATAGAACAAAATAGAAAATAGACTACAATTACACACAGGTGTTCTCGAACACTGCACAAAAAAAACCTTTAAAAAAAAAATGTACATCGTTTTCCCTTAAAAAACATCAATAAAGGCATAGTGGATATTGGTATATCTATGGAGTCTTCATCCTGTTGATCATTCACAAAAGGGATTCTATTCTAAATTTGGCCACTCAAAGCCTGCTGGAATTCAAGCTCTTAAGATTTAAGGTAAGACGGTAAGAGCCATCTGACTTCTTTACAGCAAACCAAACCTCTTCTGTGCGTACACTACCCTGCGACAACATTGTTTTGATGGATTCTGTGAGCACACAACTCTCATCCTGAGGAAGTCCCATAGAGAGTTTGTGCAGAAGTCTCTCCCTACTGTCCAGACAGTTTCCACTCTGTAACAGGGCAAGAACCCAATAATCTGAGATGGAAGCTTTCAAAATGTCTAATTTTGGTAGGCCTGGAGAGAAAAGCAAAACAACATAATAAACTCTCCTTGTTTACTGACTAAGTAGTCTGATGTCTGGGACCCAGGTTAGGTTATCACCCTTGAATTGCTCTTGCTGAGCTGATTGGCCCATGGAGAACAGATCTAGACTTGAAGAAAGATTGAAAAGACTCACTCTACAGCCACTGGTTGGGCAGCAAATAGATCTCTAAACTTTTTCGGCACCATAGAAGATTGACACAACAAAGGATAGGGATTTAAGGGCACGCTTAGAATCTAAGTATGTGTCCCAAGAACGCAACCAAAGAACCTTTGTAGTCATACAGACAGGGCTGAAATTCTTCATAAAAACCAAAGTATAATATCATTTTGTTTTGTTGAAACTCCCATCTTGGGAGAGGTGCCACCATACAGTTTATATGTATACATATACAAACAGGTCATAAATAACCAAAAAAGGGAAATAAACTGTTTTTAAGGTGCACGGTTTTATCATTAAAGCTTTAGTTTCAAGTACATTGAATCTAACACTAGAAGCGGCATGAAAGAACCACAATTTTTTTTAAACCACATAAAACATAACTTTTATTAATAATCTTCAAAAAAAATCCCTTAAGGCAAATTAAAATCATACATCACACTGGAAAATTATTTACACCACAAATCAAACAAATATTTATCCCACAGTATAAAATGCTAGAATACTAGTTTTCAAAATTCATATATGCTGAATCTTTATATATAAGTGTAGATATTACTAACAGTCACAAAAAAGGTAAACAGTGAGAAATGATATGTGCTGTGCTTCCTAATCTAAAAATGTTATTCCGTGCTTACCCTTCTAATCGCCTAACGGTTAATGATGGGTTTAAGTGCCCCTTCCTCAGCTAAAGTGACCCACAATTGTCTAATTCAAATCAAAATGAAGTGCTCGCAGCATTCCATGTGACAAGCAGTGATCAATATTTTAAACCAACAATATCACAGTTAGGAAAAACAGTTAAGATTTTGAACTTCAAGTCTTGTTTTGTAATTAAAACGGATGACCAGCGTGCACCAAGATTCAATCCTTACTCACATAGACTAGACATGCGTTTCACCATAGATTTTTCAAAGGTGGAGCTGCCCGTGTGCTGCCAGACTAACTTGATACAGTCAGACAGCAGCCTAGAGAAGCCTCCCTTAATGCTTTAAAACCCATATATCGCAATATTATCTCTTTAGGTGGGAATAACTTCAAAATTGTGGGTGATAGTAAGAATCTATGACCATTCATTAAGTCAGCAGAGAGAATGCATTCAAAATAACACATAAGGAGCCCTGTGACAAAATCTCTCAATAAACTGCTTTCTTCAGTCTATCACTTTGTCACTGATATCATTTTAGTCCCAGAGTGACAGTAAACTTAAACATGTCTTCTCTATATTTATGAAAAAAATAATTAGGTTCTTTCCTGCCACTTGCTTCCTTTCACTCAATCCACCCTACAAATCTGCCCAGCCCATTCCCCTCTGCCTACTTTACATAATTCAAGTATAGTCAGGGCATAACCAAACCAGCTTGCAATACAATAGAGAACACCCATGAGCTCATATTAATCTTAAATATATTTCACAGAGGTAAAAGCCTTATACTTGTTCATATGTTTTCAAATGACCTTACAATTATATTTTATATTAGCATAATTGTAGTTTTGGCGCATTGGTCCTTTAAAGATTACTTGTGCTTAAAAACCAAAGTAATTTTATAGATGATCATATTAATTTTTTTTATCTCCTTTCCCTGTACCAATACTCCCTCTAGTGGCAGATTAGAATTACAGCGGTTGATTATCTTCGTAACAGGCATGATACACACGCACATTTTTAGAACTGTTTGTAGGACCTTACTGTTCTAGTAGATTAAAGAGGGAGCTCATATTTCTTGACCGCTTTGAAACATGACTTTACTCAGTTTAAAAATAGTTGTGTTAATAGAAAAAAAAACTATTTGTTTGCAATCTTTAAACTGGTCATGGAAATCTTAGGCATGTCTGCCAGTTGTAAATACAAGAGATTTGCAAATACAAAAAGGTCAGTGGCTAATGATAAATACATACATTTATACTTCTTATTATATATTGCAGTGTGTGTGTGTGTGTGTGTGTGTGTATATATGAATCATACCTTATCACAATGTTCTATGAGAAGTTCCACCACAATATTTTGGAATTTGATGTTCATCATGGCAGCCACTGTATCCTCTTGGGCCCTCATCAAAGTTGGGCCAAAAATCACCCCCATATTAGATGGAGACATGAGGTTCTCCTTGCTGTACTCACACACTCTAAAAAATAGCATAGGCAAATAGAAGGTCAAACAAGAATGATAAAGAGCACCACAAAGAAAATATAGAGGTTTGTAGAGTGGGGAAGCAGAATGTTGATTATTTTCTCAGTCAGTGGTAGCATAGGTACGTGCATTTTTACATGTGTTTTAAAGATCAGACTTTGACACTAAGGGCCAGATTTACTAAGCTGCGGGTTTGGAAAAGTGGATATGTTGCCCACCCTCTCCTTAACCCCTCTCTTTTGTCTAAGATTTACGAATGCCTTGCGTCCATATTCACATGGATGGCCAAAAGCTTCCTCAAGCTGAATATGGACAAAACGGAAATTATTGTTTTTCCTCCTCCTAGGATTTCCTCCCAGCCCTCCATCACGATAACCATTGGTGATACCTCTGTTTCCTCATCCCCTCAAGTTCGCTGCCTAGATGTCATCCTTGACTCCTCACTTTCCATGCCCTTTCTCATTTTTGTTGTTTCCACCTACGCAACATTGAATGCATCCGTCCCTTCCTCACCAATGAAGCTACTAAAACCCTCATCCACTCTTTAGTCATATCACGCCTCGACTACTGTAACCTCCTCCTCATAGGTCTCTCGATCACCCATCTTGCACCCCTTCAATCTACACTCAATGCTGCTGGAAGGCTCATCTTCCTCTCACGCTGCTCTACCTCGGCCTCTCCTTTATGTCAAACCCTCCACTGGCTTCCTGTCCGCTTCAGACCTCTCTTTAAACTCCCTACCCTCATCTTTAAGGCCATCTCCTTACCTGCTGCTCCCTACCTCTCTTCCCTCATCAACATGCACACCCTTCCCGCGCTGTCTGACCTCTTTACTGATCACCACATCTCACGCCCGTATCCAGGACTTCTCCCGTGCTGCACCTCTGCACTGGAAGAAGAGTCTTCTTCAGTCAGACTCTGCCCCACATTGCAGGTTTTCAAGCGTTCACTCAAAACGCACCTGTTCAGGCTAGCCTACCTAACATCCTTACTGCATCCTACATCTATCCCTTCTCTTCCTTCCCCCTCTCCTCACACCAGCAGTCCACTTCCTTCCTCTTCCTTATTTCTTCTGTAAGTTCTTCCCTCCCACATAGTGTGTTAGCTCACATGAACAGGGCCCTCCATCCTAGTGTTGTTCCTTCCTCCACCACTCCCCCCTCATTTCATACCCTCTTAACCCCCTCTGCTACTCTATTACCCCATCCCCACCTGGTGGCTCCCTCTCAACCTCTCACTGCGCTCTATCCCCTGCTCCCTGATCTTCCAAGCTTGACACCTCGCATTTTGCCTTGTGTTCTGTGCTTGATTCCCTTTATTTTTGTGTTATTTTTATAGTCATATACTATGCTGTCCATCCCTACCCTGTATGTCTGTACTGTATTTTGTATGGCGCTGCAGACACCTTGTGGTGCCTTATAAATAAACGATAATAACAGAGGCCTGGTCTGCCCCATGTATGGGACTGCAGGATGTATGAAACCAACTTCCATACATCCAGCATTCGGCTACATAGACTTAAAAAGTCTGAATCTGGTCCAAGGTGCTTAGCAAACTGTATCTACCTAGAAAGATGAAGTATAATGAGCTCCAGCATTTCGCGGTGATTGTCCGGCAGCTTGTACACCAGGCAGTGAATGGCCCCTAAGCGATAATCCAGATTCTCAGACTCTGAAAAAAAAATGACATAGTGTGTTGTACTAATATAACACAAGAAGAAAATCAGAAGAAAAAAAACATTTATTTAATTCATAGAGATATAGAGAAAAGAAAAGTAGTCTACAATGCTATAACATACAATTATTCAGATGTGTTCATTAATGCAGATCATTACAAGTATGAAATGTTACAGGTCATCATGTCATACCCACAGCAGAGAATAAAACACTAAACAAAAACTGTTTCTTGTTTGTCTTTTATTTGTCCCAACAAACAATGACATGCAACATTCAATAAGTAGATATGAAAAATAATATGCAAGATAAAAGCATTAAAGTATTTATTAACAAGTTTAAATAGTTTATCAA
>WWET01000909.1:311619-322346 GCA_011038615.1 Limnodynastes dumerilii | reverse complement strand
ATATATATATATAGTGATTACTTACTTGCCGCAGATAAAAGTTCCCGATGTAACTTATAAGTCATCACAGGCTCTGAGAGATTCCTAGAGAGAAATAAGCACGCACTGAAAAAAGTCTGGAAATGTGCATTATACAGACCAGACATATTTAAGAATGCATGTAACACCATCTCATTATAGCTACAGTACAGAAAAATGGACATAACCATATTATATCCAATGCGGCCTATGTATAAAACCAGTCTGTTTAATATATTTAATAACAAAATCAAACTTTCTATGAAAGATACCTGAGGTAGAACTTTAAAGCACTGGTAATGGTTTTAATGTCACAGTCACTGCTCTGCAAGTCAACGTTACCAGGACATTTGGGATCTAAAAAAAAAAAAAATCAGAAAAAAATATTTTTATTTCATTTATAGAGATAAGAAAATTAGTTTAAAATACTAAATCATACAATTATTCAGACAATGGATATATAACATGAATTGGCTGCTGAATAAATTAGCCCTATTGTGTATGTCTGTGTTAGGCAACTTAGAAGGTAGCTGCAATGGGGCAGAAACTGATGTGAATGTTAAATATTCTCTGTGAAGCGCTACATAATATGATAGCACTATAAAAAACCTGTTAATAAATAAATATATGACATTAATGCTTGTATTTGTGGCATGTACCACTCACATTGTGCGGCCCCTTCTCTCTAGGGGGCTGATTCAGATATGCACTTACACCTTTTTTTAGGTGCAAGTGTACAGATCAGCTAAACCATTTTTGAAAGTAAAGGGTTTTAGTTCATTTAAAAAATTTAGCATGCAGGGAAAATACATAATTTTTTTACACATAGCACTAAAATACTGCATAGCTTTATGTTTATTCTATAAAATAGAGTTGCGCTAAGAAACATCACCTCCTAATTTTAATTTTGGTTTTACAATTTAAATCTGCCTCCCCTTGCAATTCAACATTATATTGCTCAGGTCTACACTTACACCTAAAAAAAAAGGTGGAAGTGTAACTCTGAATCAGCCCTTAGTAGTACATTTTATCACCAAGCGTTAAGTGAAAGTACATAAACTTTTATTTGTATATTAAGTGTTAAAGATTAAAATGTTACAATACTCTGATGCAAATGACCCAATCCTCAATCTTATTAAAGATTTAAAAAACATACAACCAAAAATTCTCTGAGGCAGGTGATTCAATCGCAACCTTATAAACGTTTAAGAAAAACACATTTAAATGGAAAAAACATTTGTAACAAAAACAAGCAATAGTATCCCATATTAGTCATAAGTGACCTCACACATGCAGGGGTGGAATGGCCAAAGGTCCTACAAGGAATTTTCGCAGTAGACTGGTAACCTTTCAAGGCAGCAGACCCTCTTTTATTTGAAAAGAACTGGGATGGGTAGTAAACACTAATAAAAAAGCTATTTCTATATTGACAGGACATATTAGTGATATTTTTTTAACATTCTTACCAAAAAATGCATTAAGAAGTTTCTGCACCTGGATGTTGCTCCCCACCGTTCTGTATACTCCTTCCGAAGTCATCCCTATCAGATAAAAGAGAACAGTTGCATGACTGGACCATAAGAGAATTAGGCATTGCCAAGACACCACACGTGATTTCTGAGGCAAAACACAATTTTGGACAAGAATTTGTAGCATTTTTGTCTTGGAATAAAACAATAATATTTTACATTTTACACTTTGGGATGCAGCAACATACAATAATTGTGTCCATAGTAAGTTACACGAAATTTGCAATCATACACAATGCCTAGTAATTGAAGTTTGCAGTCAGTTGCATTAGCTTCCAATTGTAACAGCAATTAGTTTAAGCAACATCATGATACTAATATAAGAAGAATACATTCTTCCCTGTTAGAAGATTTGTAATAATAATGCTTCTTTATGGGAAATTCCCCCTGCTTGCTGCCCAGGACAAGCTTCACCAATCTTATGGAATGGGTCAAGAGAACTGTCAGTGCTGGATGCCTATACAATCTCATGGAATGTGTTAGGAGCACGGTCAGTGCTGGATGTCTATACGCTTGCTGAATAGTGACCTAATTCAACAAGCAATGGATTGCTGTGTAACTGAACAACTCTGTCTTTGGGCGTAATAGGAGTTTGACTTATGAAGCTGAGCAGTCCTGCTAAGATAAAACCTCAAAGCTGCTAGAAACCTGGAAAGGCAACCTCCTGGTTGATACATAACTTTGGACAGCACTTTAGACTCAAAAAGCTGGTACAGTGCGAGGCATCACTAGGTCCTCTTGGAGGAGTGGGAACAAAAAGTAGCAAGACAAATACATTCCTTCGAAACCTGTGTTGCTTATTCAACGCCTAAAAGAAAGTTCTGTTCCTGGACAAATATCTAAGCAAATTTTCAATATCTCCTTTTCAATATCTTCAGAAAATTTCAATATGGGAAAGACTGGATCACAACAACTCAAAGGTTAAGATCCCAGGGAGCTGTAGGAGGCACAAAAGGAGACTGGATATACCTTTGTAAAAGATTGGAACAGAGTGCTGTGCTGAAAAGTGACTGACATACCCCATCTCTGGATCCTGAGCAATATTAGGATCCCTTCCAAGACCATCCTGAAAGAATGTCAAAATCTGGATGAATAGAAAGATCCTCTCCTTACAGTCCTTTAGGATATCTGGGAAGCATCAGTCTTCTGTGCCTGCAGCACAGTGTGAATAAGTGGTTTGGAAAATACCATTGTCCTCAGCATCCTGGCTCAACAATCACATCATAAAAGAAAAGTTCTTTATGGTGGTGGAAGAAGGGACACTCAGAAAGCAGAACTGGACAGGATTGGGAGCATCCATCCCTGAGAAAGTTGTAGTACCGCAGTGGTGTTGGCATATCTGGGGACACCAGATATAGCAGGTGTGGGTCAGCAGCGATAATGGCTCTTTTCCGAAAGGGCCTTTTTATACTAGAAATTTCAAATTGGCTCTGGTATCAACTGATCTTGTCCCGTCGAGGATAAGCCATCCTGAGGACAAATCTTATAATAATGGTCACCATAACCCTCCCATTCCATTACCATAACCTTCCCTTCCCGACTCCGGTCCCCGCAGCCTAAATTGATAATGGTGCAAGGACAGGACCTCAGACCAGCATTATTAAGATAATTTCTACACGCTTTTGTGCACATCGCTCCATATATAGCTATATATCCAGTGGTGCACCCAGGGGTGAGGGGTGTTCTGGTTACCCCCCCCCCCCCCCTAAAAAAAAAAAAAAAAAAACCCCCCCCCCCATTAAAAATATAAAAAAATAAATACTGAAATCAAAAAAATTCCAAAAAGTAAACATTTGAAAAGGGGTGTGGCTTCATGGGTGGCACAAAAAGTGGCTTTATGGGGCAAACTGACAGAGGAAGATGGTAATGGCCTGTGCTACAATAGGGAAGCAGGTGACGGATGATGAATGGGTCACAACAAATTCAACAGTGCTTATTATACAAGCTCTGGTCCATTGTGTAATGTGCTCTACTATTGCTATTAGATGTGTTAATTCAAAATAAAACTACTATTTTAATGTGTGAAAGAAGTAACTTATAAATCACCTAAAAAATATCAAAAACAGGACTTGTTACAGCCAATAACCAATGCAATTCCTTATGGTAGAATTTTTATAAAAAATTTTTTTATAACAGTGCCATCATATTAAGATTTAAACAGTCCTTCACATCGACCTCTGCCACACTGCTGTCTAATTCCCTAATACAAACACACACACACACACACAGGCTGGGGTGATTTTAGCTTTAGGTGGCATATGTGTGCCATGTCCAGACCCCTAATACATACCTCACACCTGTCACTGTCCTGATTCCAGAAGGACAGTCCTGATTTCACTTGACTATCCCGATGTCCAGACTCCCCTCAGTTTGTGCCGATAAGTGTGCTACACTGGAGGCAGGGTTTTTTTAACTATTAAAATTTTTGCCCTGTGCAGTATGACAGTGGGGGTAAGGTGGGAACAGAGCTTGGGCGAGACAGGGCAGAGCTTATCTATCCCATTTTCAGGCTCCAAAATATTGGGAGGTATGCTAATATACCCAAGTATTACATGCATTGGAAACCCCCCTTTCAAAATCCTGCGTTTGCTATTAATATATATAATTTGACTTTAATTGATTAACCAGGACACTGCATATGATTGCCAGCTATATGGATGACTGCTATTTCTGTGTTACCTGGATCAATATCATGTCAACATAGATGGACTAAGCGTTTGCACTATTTGTGCAACATAGATGGACTAAGTTTCATATTTATTCCTCTGAAGAAATACCACAGTGGATGAAACGCATCAGAGGTATGATCCATATATCTACAAATCTGACTTGCCAATTGCTGCCACCGGGTTAAAGGACGGACCACTGGTTAATTATTATGTTCAATCACTAAGAACCGGAGAAAAAGGAGAGAGTGGATGAACAACGGCGAGTTTTGCCATCAGGCGGAATAACAGACCGTTTCCTTACCGCCTTACCAACTGCATAAGAACCGGAGCAAAAGAGAAAGGGGGCGGATATCAGCGAGCCCTGCCTTGGGGATACAGCCTCCTCACTGCCACTCTAACTCTCCAAGTAAGGTAGCAGAACTCACACACTGCCACCCTGAAGTGTCTATATAGTATTATTTGCAACTTTGTTGCTAAAGTGCAACATTCAATCCTTGTTCTATTTATAAAGACAAAATCAACCATTTTTTCATATCTGGAGCCTCACATATGTTTGCTTCTATATATAGAATATCCGCTATATGCCGTCTATTCCGGCTCTGATGTTTTGCATAGCGTGAAGACCTTCTATATGCCGTCTATTCCGGCTCTGATGTTTTGCATAGCGTGAAGACCTTCTATATGCCGTCTATTCCGGCTCTGATGTTTTGCATAGCGTGAAGACCTTCTATATGCCGTCTATTCCGGCTCTGATGTTTTGCATAGCGTGAAGACCTTCTATATGCCGTCTATTCCGGCTCTGATGTTTTGCATAGCGTGAAGACCTTCTATATGCCGTCTATTCCGGCTCTGATGTTTTGCATAGCGTGAAGACCTTCTATATGCCGTCTATTCCGGCTCTGATGTTTTGCATAGCGTGAAGACCTTCTATATGCCGTCTATTCCGGCTCTGATGTTTTGCATAGCGTGAAGACCTTCTATATGCCGTCTATTCCGGCTCTGATGTTTTGCATAGCGTGAAGACCTTCTATATGCCGTCTATTCCGGCTCTGATGTTTTGCATAGCGTGAAGACCTTCTATATGCCGTCTATTCCGGCTCTGATGTTTTGCATAGCGTGAAGACCTTCTATATGCCGTCTATTCCGGCTCTGATGTTTTGCATAGCGTGAAGACCTTCTATATGCCGTCTATTCCGGCTCTGATGTTTTGCATAGCGTGAAGACCTTCTATATGCCGTCTATTCCGGCTCTGATGTTTTGCATAGCGTGAAGACCTTCTATATGCCGTCTATTCCGGCTCTGATGTTTTGCATAGCGTGAAGACCTTCTATATGCCGTCTATTCCGGCTCTGATGTTTTGCATAGCGTGAAGACCTTCTATATGCCGTCTATTCCGGCTCTGATGTTTTGCATAGCGTGAAGACCTTCTATATGCCGTCTATTCCGGCTCTGATGTTTTGCATAGCGTGAAGACCTTCTATATGCCGTCTATTCCGGCTCTGATGTTTTGCATAGCGTGAAGACCTTCTATATGCCGTCTATTCCGGCTCTGATGTTTTGCATAGCGTGAAGACCTTCTATATGCCGTCTATTCCGGCTCTGATGTTTTGCATAGCGTGAAGACCTTCTATATGCCGTCTATTCCGGCTCTGATGTTTTGCATAGCGTGAAGACCTTCTATATGCCGTCTATTCCGGCTCTGATGTTTTGCATAGCGTGAAGACCTTCTATATGCCGTCTATTCCGGCTCTGATGTTTTGCATAGCGTGAAGACCTTCTATATGCCGTCTATTCCGGCTCTGATGTTTTGCAGGCGCCCAGACCTTCTATATGCACTTTGCTATTTGCATGTAGAAGGTCTGTTGGCGCGATGCTAAACATCAGGACCTGACCAGACGTCATGGGGGTCGGGATTATAACTGTAAGTATTTATTGTGGGGTACTGCTTAGCGGGAGGGTTTTTAAATTGCCGGTATTTTTTTTTTGCCGGTATTTTTTATGCGTCGGTATTTTTTGGGTGCCGGTATTTTTTTTATGTCGGTATTTTTTAGGGGCCGGTAATTTTTTTCGCCGGTATTTTTGGGGTGTCGGGATTTTTTCCGCCGGTATTGTGGTGGTGTCGGGATTTTTGTGGTGTCGGAATTTTCACTGTCGGTACCCTCGTGGAGGTATTTTTAACGTCGGGATTTTTAGCATCGGAAATTAGTACTACACCCGGTATCATTTGGTGGTGGTGGCAGCCATTTTGAAAGGCCCAGAACACATGGCGGGATTCACAGGAAAGGCTGAGTTTTGACACAACCTCTGCAACATTAATCTAGTGAGTGCTACACGTACAGCACAGCTCGGCTCACTAATCCGGTAGATGCTACCTGTTAAATAAAACTTAAATGAATTGTCCCAAAGGTTAGGCTACTAAAACGATTGATTAGTGAAGTTTGGGCACACTTCATAAGCTTAGTCTCAAGACAATCATTAACTGTTTAGTTCCCCGATCGAGACCTCATTCCAAGCCCATGCTCACAGCGTCCCCCAGAGAGCTGAAAGAGAAATAGCTACAGAATGATCAAACTAATGGATTTGTAATGTCCTCGAGTTTGGGTAATGGAGTCAAACATGTAATGAGAGGCATTTAAATTGTACAGTATGGGCGTGCTTAGGCGCACAAGTATGTGCAGCCATTACGACCGTAGTTAGGCTTGGAAAAGTTAAGGAAGGGTTTGGCAAGCGTAAAACAGAAAAAATATATACGACCGAGGGGCGCGCCTAGCAATTACAAAAGCATAATTACGCTACGCGTTGAAACGTAACCCGAGCGTAGGTCTAGATCTGGCCCAGTGTAGCATAAAATACAGCTTTATAAGCAATGATTAAAACAATGATGTAAAAGTTCACTTTTCATTGCATTCAGGCAGAATAGGCACAAGCAGAGTGCAATAGTCTTCAGAGATACTTCTTACCTGTGGTCTCAACAGCATTAATACACTTCCGGACAAACCGGAATCCAACTTCATTCAATTCCACTAAAATTAAATAAACAGTATAATATTAATTATCATAAAAATAATAATTATAATAAATAGGGCTTATTAACTTTAAGACAATACAGGTGAAAATTTATCTGGGTATAAGTAACTTTATAGACACATACCAGGCATTAGACTTGATAAGGAATTGTGTCTTATGGAACTAGCGGTCGCTCATCAGTTTAAAATAAAAACTTTATAACTTTAAAATCTTTAAATGTGTTATAAACACAAACTGGATATCAGGAATGAATATAGACATTATTTTTCCTGTGTTGGTATGTGGTTTCCCCCTACATATAGTATTGTGAGTAGATAAGCCCTAGTGTGTGGGTGTGAGCATGTTCACGTGATATAGAAAATAGACTGTAAGCTTCATTGAGGCCTAAAATGAAGAAGTTTTATACGTATATACTGAAGGAGTGGATAGGCACTACAAAAAGTGTTAATAGTGACACTCTAAAAAAAAAAGGTTGCACACTTTGGAGGGAATTCATTAACAAGGGGAAAAATGTACTCAGACTAATTTTCTTTCCACCACATTGATGCTCACAGTGATTTAGTATACAGTACACAGATCACTTAGTGCTGTTACCGTGATTCCATGACTTATTGATTCTCTCTTTATGTGACAACAGCATTTAATATACTTTGCACTCACTTTCATCGCGCTTGGTTATGGGACTGTGATATATCTGTTGAGAGGCAAAAAGAACAAAGAATTACTGATCGTAAAACATTCGCTACAATAAAGAAATCTATAAATTTTATAAAAATAAATAATTAAATGAATGAGAATATATATTGTGTGTGGAGTTTAAAGTGTATTTGGACAAAATTTTGTGCAAATCCAGAGCTGGTTCCCACGACACAGTGCCCAACTAGTCCACTGACAGTCACCACCAGCCTAAAAAAAAATGTAGGTGTATGCGTTGACTCTAGATAGGATGTTAATCTAAAGAATTAGCTGAATGTTGTCATTTGTTAAGTAAATCAAAACACATGTCCCCATGGTGACCTTCGACCTTAACATCAGAAGCAGTGTCAGTAACACATAAGTAAGTGAATAAGTGGTAGTTATAATAACACAAAATAATAATAATAAAAAGTAGTACTAATAAATATCACTAACTTCACTAACAGCCTACAGAACACATTTTAATTGAAAAACACATTTTCCTTTGCATCTGTTTAAACAAATAACAGCAATTATTTAAATTAACAAGACCAATGTCTATGTTTTCTTCAAAGAAAAGATGCTAATAGCATGAAAAAGCTAAAGCCCACCATTCCTTTACAGACCAGTCAGAATGACTATCAGTTAGTGGATGGAAATGAGTTACATTAACAAACCAGCAGTTACACATCTGTTCTTCTGCTGATCTCTTGGTTGGGTTTTAATACATATTTGATCTGGCCAATCTTTTTCCAGCTGATATTTAACAAACGTGTCAGTATTTCATAATAATCTGCCAGATCAAAACAATATGTTAAAAATAACTTAACATAACAGAGGAAAAAAAACGGTTTTAAAAAATAAAATGCAGAACCCTCCCCCCCCAAAGCATGGGGTCCTTCCATATTTCAAACATGTTGCAAGACTTATAATGTGAAAGTTGGGGGAACAGATACCCTTTCCCCCAGATTCCCTCCAGCTCTAAGCCAGTTAGCACAAGTGTGAGTACTACTTCTAGGTACAACCAAGCTCAGTGCTAAAAGCTCCCCTCTAATAGGGATTCATTGCGGAAGGTCAGCTACAACAGTGTATTTAATAATGTTAGAGAATATATGGGGTTGCGGAACACAATACTCACAGGCTCTTTCCCATCCATTGCTTCTATCCACAGGCGTCGGTTGGTCTCTGAGAGAGCCTGAAAGGTGATAGTACCCGGTCTGAAATATGAAAGAATAGATGCAGGAAACCTATACAACAAGTGTCCTAGTGAATAAACAATTTGTTGAATTATAAGATTTCTGGCGTTACAGCAAAAGCTGTTATCGGATAAAAGATTGCTGCAGAGGAAAATATTAAATGTTACAACGCAAGCCATTGCATTATTAAACACACAGGACTGGATTCAGACTAACTGAATGTGGATACGTGTGATCATTTACTGCTAGCCCTTGTCTATCTGCTGTTCTCCTCTGCTTTCTGCAATCAGGCTTGGATGTGTCTGGCTCAGGAAGCTAACTGGGGTTGGAACCTATAAAAAGTCTGCAGTCAATATTCACGTATTAATAATGTTAATAATATTCTTCCTATATTAATTACAGCGATGGTCTCCGGCGTTTTGCCAGTTACTTGCTCTATGCGTTTACCTTGTGCATTTGGATCTCTTGCTCTATACTCCCTTTCTTTCTACCTACCTGTTACCTTACTCATTTCCTCCACTGTTTGTCTGTCCTTGTTGGTTGTGTCTCCCTGGGTGTGTACATTGCTGCATCTGATCACCGCTCTAAGTCTCTCTGTCTCTTCGTGTTTTCCAGCTCACACTTGGTTTAAAGATTTGTCATATTAATCTCTTTTTCAAATTTTTCCCTTTGGTGTGTATTCCATCTCACTCCTGGTGAGTTATTACTTATTGAGTGTTTTCCAGCTCTCTCTGTGTGTTACCATTTGCCAGTGTGTAACTGTTTATATGAATCCACTCCACCTGCCCCTCGTTATCCCTGAGTTCATTCCATCGGACCCCTGTGGCAATGTTGGTCTCTCCTGTTGTCTGCTTTGTAGCCTAGTTTTGTATTCTCTACTGGTTGCGGACTACCCTGCAATGGGGCTTTTCCTTGGTAACCGCAGAGTCTGCTGTCTTCTCAGGATGGTCATTCAGGACAACATGTCTCTTGCTCCACAACTTTACTAAACCAACTGATATGAATACAATGCTCCATGCCAAAAGTCACCATCCACCAGCCTTGATTAAGGTCCTCCCGTACTCCCAATTAATTATAGTGCGGGCGCAGGAGCAAAATAATCTGAATTTGGAAACATTTTCCAAAAGGGGTGATAGGCTTGTTGCCTAAAGCAGCCAAATTGGAAATTGAACATATTCAGCGCGTCGATTTACTGAAGCCGGCACCGAAGGAGGACCAGTAGGCACAGCAGTTGCCATGGGTAATTCGCTACAACCATGAGTTTTTTCTGTAAACATGCGGTTAAGTCCTTATGGCCCATTATTTCAACGGACACTTAACTCAAGACTGTGAATAAATACACATTGCACGCAGGTCCCACAAGAGGCAGAAACCTCTGTGACAGGCTATGCAAAAAGATATTACTACCCGTGCGAGAGAGAGAATTACTGCTTCTTACAACTTCCTGGCTCGGCCACCGGGCTGTTATAAATGTACTGACTGTGCCACTTGTTCTCACATGGACACTGGGAGCATTTTACGCATCCTATCACCTTGATATTTACCATCTTATCACATGCACAACTAAAGTCGTAGCTTATGTGATCCATTGTCCCTGCGGACTTTATATGTAG
>WWET01000909.1:268156-282719 GCA_011038615.1 Limnodynastes dumerilii | reverse complement strand
AAAAAAAAAATAAATCCATTCATTAAGGAAAATCAGTATTTGAATGTTTATCTTTTGGGGCTACTTTTGGACTATTTCAGACTATTCACTAATCACGGTGTGAACTACTTTATTATTTAGGTGTGTTTGGAGCTCCTTTATTCTCAACACCGTTCTATTACCTAAAAATCGCTTTTTTTACCCCCATTATCTCAGCTTGAAACTGGAAGAGAAGCTCCCAGCAGTGGCAATGATGACTGTTGACATCACGCTGCTAGGGTCTTTCTTCTCGTAGTTTCTGTGGGTGGGAATAGGGGAAAGGGGCTTCGGTGGCTCGTGCTGTAAGTATATTTTCCAGTTTCTCTGCTAGGATTGCTCCACCAGCAAGTCTTAGGTGGTGTATTGCTTCAACTACTTTAAGAAACATAAACACACATATAACAAGTATAATATGTAAAGTAAAAATCTAAACATAAACAAAAAAATACTACTTATGGTGATAGCTTCATTTTAGTTATAAAATTATGATACGGTGTCTTTTTGTGTAGTTGTTTTTTTTTTGTATATACCACTCAAGCAAAGGGGAGAGGAGGGGAAGCACATTATTAATAAGAATTTTACTGGAAAGTGATAATTTACTGGAGTCAGCAAGGAATTGCTCTTACTTCCCAACACCAGACTCCTCATTAGAAATGAGGGATTTTTCAGACCTTCCGTTGCGTTAAACAATAGAGTAACAAAAAATGTGACCTTGATAAGCCTGTAATTTCCACTTAAGTGTTACTATATAAATCACAGTCCTCAGATTTGTGAGCGGCTGCACATACTCGATACACTAGAAGTTTCCATTAACACCTCATGAGAGATCTTCAAGTGGCCAGGGTGGAAAATCAGGTTCTGTTACATTTGTAACATTTACACTGTGTAGCTCCAAGACGCTGGTCAACGCTCTTAAAGAGACATGAACATTATTACATTAGACCGTTTTAAGCTATAAGTTATTTTGTAATTTTGTCTATCTGCCTCTTCAAAGATTTATTATTTCTTTGTTGTTTAATTGTGTTTTCCCTATTAGTTGTTATCAAGTGTATTACGAAAGAAAAAAACAGATATGAGTGGGTTGAGTGGGTTGTGCTGCCTGTATGTAAACGTGTGAAAATAAAGCAACATAAAAAGAAATGTAACTATTGAGAAACTTGAGATGTCTCCTTGGAATGATCTGAACGTCCCTGTTTAGTAGAGATTTAAGAATTCTAGTGGTAGTATGTATGTATATTACACTTTGTTTTATTTGTAAAAATAAAACGCTTAATTCTGATGTTATGGATTACATATAACTTACAAGCTGGATAGACACAAACCAATCAAACTAAAAAATAAACCCTCAAAATAAGTCCTAAAACTCACTACAGTGAGCAATGGGTCAGTTAGGATTGGTCTGATGGGAGGATGCGGACTGCTGCTTGATAGGTGGACAGGAGACATCCAATGTTTCGACATGTTTCAGAGTTTGCCCTTTCTTAAAAGTGAAGGCTAATACCTGCTAACTAGTATTTAAATCCTTCATTGTCAGCAGTACAGTTTTGCGTCAGTAGTCAATTAATATATGCTGCTTTTACAAATTAGCTCAACAATTTAAATTCTAGGCTATGTGAGAAGTGTGGTACCCCTGAAGTGCTGGTTTGGAGGTTGCGGGCTGCAGGGCAGCGTGAGGGCTGTTGCTAGGAAACAGCCAGCTGATGCATGAGGGCTGTTGCCAGGCAAACAGCCAGCCAATAGAGGCACGCTAGGTAGCTCGTGAGGTTTCTAGAAGAATCTGGGGAAAAAAACGGAGTTGGCGGTTGGTGAGGTACAGGGCAGTGGTGAGATACAGGGCAGTGGTGAGATACAGGGCAGGGGTGAGATACAGGGCAGTGGTGAGGTACAGGGCAGTTGGTGAGGTACAGGGCAGTTGGTGAGGTACAGGGCAGTTGGTGAGGTGAAGTGAGGAGAAGATGTGGGTGAGAACCGAGTAGCTGAGGAAAATACTGAAGGTGAAGGAGAGCTAGCGGAGATAGTGCATCGGAGTTAGAAAGAGACAGTCAGAGTAAAAAGGAATCTGTGCCGGTAAAGAGAAAGCAGAGAAAACGGTTCAGGTCGGGAGAGTGGGGTCGGTGGAGATACGATAAGTAGAGAAAGCGGTCCTGGTCGGGTGAAAGGCGTCCATGGCGGTGAAAGAAGTGAAGTTAGCAGACCAGTTTAAGAAAGAGGGAAACGGCACAGAGCAGGAGAACAGTGGAGATGGTGAAATTAATGGTGATAGCGGAGCGGCTGAGATAAGGTACAGAGAGAAGAGAGAGCAGAGCGTAGGTGGCAGCGGAACAGCCGAGGAGAAAGTGCCGGAGGGAGTAACAGGGAGAGAGCATTGGTGACAGTGGAACAGGAGAAAGAAGGAGCTGGAGAGACTGATAGAAGGAGAGAGCCTTGGTGACAGGGGAACAGCTGAGGGAGTAGCGCTGAAGGAGCGTTGTGGAAAGGAAGCAGCAGGAAAAGAGGTGCTGAGGGTGCTAATAGAGGGAGTGCTGGAGTAAGAAGTGAGAAAGGGAGAGACGTGACGTGAACATTGGGGAAATGACAACTCAGAGAGATAAGAGATTTGAAGTGTAACTTTCTATTAGCAGAGTGATAGTGGGAAAGAGCCAGTGTAATGATACAGACTGTATTTTTAGGCAGATGTTGATGATGAGTTTATAGCAGCTATAAAAACTGTTCTATATGTAGTACCAATTATATTTATGAGTGTAATGTAAGGGGCTAATTAATACAAATTTGGATTTTTATAATCAATTACAAATTATTAACTGTAACACTGTGGTTAAGTGAAATAGATTGATAGTGCAAAATATAGAAGTAATTTAATAACCTCGAAAATAGAAACAATCTATTAATTACACTGTCAAATTGTTGTTCTTCCTGAATTGTTTTGACTTATTCCACTGTTTTGTAATTCAGTGGGTTTTCTGCTTAATTCTGACAAAAATACTAAGAAGTAAAGCTGATTTTCTTTAAGACATTCGGTTGTCATACACCTCTACGCAAATTACTCCTCCTGACTTTTAACATTCGGTCACTACAGAAGGGCCCGGGCACTTTCCACCCAACCCTTTATAGTGACTACACCTGCTGATAGATACACATATGGTAGGTACAGCCAGAGTGGGAGAAAGACACAGCTGTCAGCAGCTGGCAAATTAGAAAGTTTAGTTCAGTTTTAAGCGACGAGTATTATGCAGAAATAACTTGTCTGCAGCTGACAGCTTAGCACGGTCCTCTATCGCCCCCCCCCCTTCACAACCTATAACGACACAGGAAAGTGCCAAACTGTGAGCCGTCCGTGACTGTCAAGATATTACTAAACAGCGCTTATATACGCTGTTTAACTTGCTAGCCCCCGCCAGCTTAGCACTACCCCTTCTGGCTGATCCTCCATGAGTGCAGGATGGGTAGCTCCTCTGGGCCTTATAGCCCCCTCTACCCACTGTAGTTGAACCAGCGGTCAAACACTTATCTGAGGTCCAATGGAGAAGAGGATTTGATATCAAAGGTAAAAGGTCTCTTTGAAACCGTTCTTGTATGTTATATGAATATCACTGATGCAAGAGGTTCATCAGCAGCAATAAAGCTGAATTCAAACTGCTGGTAAATTTAAGTGGAAGGGTAGCACAGAGGACAGTCTAAAGACAGCCTCTGTGTGACGCTGTTCATGTCAGGACACATCTGGTCCTGCAGTGAATGGGGAGCCAGTAGCTCCCTCAGTAACCTTGGCTTCTTGAAACTTCTTTTTTAGGAGAAGGTAAACAAGGGCCTACTTGTTCGTGGAAGGCAGTAGCAGACGCAGGCTGTCCTACACACAACATCCTCTTTGTTTGGTTTCTTTTTTATGCCACTTCAATAAGAACTTAGTCCACTGAGAGCCAATCTAAAAGTCTGTTTTCTCCTTCGTATCGCTGCCACCAACAACTGCATTGCTGCTTTCTCCCAAAGCAAATCCCTATTTCTGCAGAAAAAATCCCATGTTAATAATGGACGCCTACTCCTTAATACAATGATCATTTTAGATAATTCATGGGAATACAAACTCTGTTACTGTTTAAAGCATGATTAGATGACTCTTGTAACTCAGTACAAAAGCAGAGAATGGAAACCGAAAGTCATCCACATGTAAAACAAAATGTAATATGAAATGTGCATATAAAAAGACTTAAATTGAAGGTAAATGGCAAACTAGAAACTATTGTATAGCATTTGTATATATGCACACTTGTCTATAGTATGCAGATGATTCTCTAATCCAATCCTGCTCTCTCTCAGTTCTTAGTGTCCTCATGCTACCTCAAACACAATCTCTGAATGCAGTTGAACACAACATTGAGTGTGCTGTGCATCGGAAAACACAGGTTTTCTTGGTTCACTTTACAGTCTTTATTAGCAGGAGTCATCTATCCTAGGCAAATTTGAATGCCATACACTGTGAGTCGTTGGCAGCTAGTCTACATACAGAATCATCCCTCAGCAGAGGATGTCAAACTAGGCTGACTATAGTAATTTGTATTTTACAGTGTGTTCCCGACTATTACTTTAATACAAGTCAAGAAACTATCTATAATATATATTGCTCAGTAAAATAAACAAAAAAAACACAATTGAATTCACATTTATAAGATTGCTGAATTCTATCTAGAATTGTGTAAAACAAGTATCATTACCGTTCACAAATGATTATTTTCAGGATTTTTATAAAACATCTATCAGAGCTATCTGGCCTGGCACAGAAATATCTATGTTTAAAATATTGCAACAGGTCTTAAAAATATACGACAACACAAGCAGAATATATTAGCCACAAGCTGCTGAAGCACCAAAGAAGGAAGTGTAACACACATTTTATTTGTGGCAGTTTTGGTTGTGACATTTATTTGGTTGTTTAGTGGAGCACACGGAAAGCAATGTTTAGCTGACACAGTGTGTATAAGCAAGTTCATGTTATTAGTTGTGTAAGAGTTTATGTTCCGTATTGGGAGACTACTAAACAGCAACTTGAAAAAAAATATATGAAAAGTTTTTTTTATAAAACCTGAAAAAATATCTTTCCAACAGTAAATGTTGGTCTGTCTTTTTGGTCTTACCCACTCTTCATGTAGAAACCTAATTCTTATACCTGTTTCTTTCAATGTTATTGTTGTTTTTAAGACCACATGCTGGAGATCTTGGGTATGATCCAGTGTTGAGAGAAAAGAAAAGAGAAATGTAAATATTCACCTAGCAAAATCTCATTCAAGCTGAAAGAATGTAAAATATATACTTTTTTATTTTTTCCTTTCTTTTGGTTTTGTAGTTGAATCATCTCCCAACTCTAATGCTCTGAATAGTTTACATTTGTCTCTTGCTGCAGTTCAACATTTAAGTTTTGCGCTTATTTTAGCAGTTACTCTCAACTCTGGATCAGCAACCCATGTTCACACACTTAGCTTACTAAGGTTATAAAGACAAAAAAAACTACTATGAGTTTTAACCCAGGGCACTGTATGTTCACATGCCCACGTTTCCTATATACTGTCAAAATCCAGTGGTATTTAAGTTTGTTTCTGATATAAAAAAAATAAACTGATAACCGCACTCTGTTATGTTCTCTATTATGGAGGGCCACTGTCTATGTTGTGAAGTGCTTTGACTTATTTTATAAATAAAGATATTACTACAAAAGAAATAAAATGGTTTCAGTACATATATTTGCTGTGACTTTCTTCTTTCTTTACCATCACTACCCTCTGACAACGTTCCACCGCTGATCAGGAAAATTAGGTACTTTAAAAGATCAGATCAAATGATGGGATGTATTTTGATCATCTATATCACCATAGTAATCAAGGGCTGGATCCAGACCTCCAATCATGAAAAATAGTAAAAGATCAGAAATCTGCATATCACGGTCGAATGCCTTTACTGTAAATTTACTTCAAATACTAAACCACTGCAACTTGCTACTGCAAACCTCCTTGCTAATGGAAAAAACAAAATGTATAAAAATCAGAATGCTGGATTGTGCTGATTACATACAGATCGCAGTGCGCAACTCACAAAGACAGGCTTTTTTCCATGGCATAGGTTGGAAAATGTCCTCTTTGCGGTAGTATTGACCTGGTTCTAAATGATAACTTTTTATTACAGGTTTTCCAGAATTCCGGATGCATACCAACAATGCAGAAGGTCACAGTAGCTTGCATACAAAGTTGTGAGGGAGGGGACACACTTCAATATATGGTAGAGAATTACTCCTTCATAGGGGAGTGTTGGCATGGAGATGATTTTGCTGTGAAAGTGCTGTTAATAATGCTGGCCATACACTAGAGCGATTATTGGGTGATCGGGCCAATAATCATTGTAGTGAGTAATAGGCAATAATCATACCAGAAACACTCTGCTTAAAGTATCTATTTTTAAGCATGTCAAAATATCAAATAATCGTACCAGACCCAATCAGCTCACTGAATGACTCCCTCTTCTGCTAGGATTATTGGTCCCAGCAGTAAAGTTGTATGGCACCAATAACAGAACCTTTCCCTGGTGGAAAAATGTCCCGTTTATCAGGTTACCTTCTGCTGGGATAGAGAATTGTCCTAGTGTATGCCAGGCTTAAGGCTGGTATACAAAGTATTTAGTAACAGCAGTAAAATGTCTACTAAGCAACCAAATACAGTAATCCCTGCAAATTCTGTGCCCCACTCTGTAAAAGAGGAAGCCGCACTATTATACCTACAATAAGATGGTTCTAAACAAACAAAAGAAAAAGCAATAGTTTTAATAGCATTCACAAGTCTGCCATTTTGTAGAACTGAAAACAACTGAAATATAACTGCAATTGTTTAATTACATAGAAGGCATCCAGGTTTCAAACAGTCCCCTTATATCTATGCAGTTGAATTGTAAGTCTTCCGATTTTTCAATTTGCGCATACATCTGAGTGACTCCATAGGAACACAATCCACTCATTTCAAACTTCCCCAAAAAATGACCCGTCTTACATTTGGGCTGCATTGCACTTACAAGTGGGCAGATTTTAGTAGGATGTGCAGTGCACAGTATAGGCATGCTAATAGACTACATACCAATACAGAATTTTGACACCATGCCATATTAAGTTCCAAGAGCCAAACTTTAGGAAGCCCATTCACACGAGATTAGCGGATTAGATCATGTTCAGAACTTCAAAAGCACAGAAAAATTAGACCTTTGGATCCAATGCCTTGTCTCCAACTGCTTCATCTCTTCTCAGAGTCATCGAATAAATGACCTTATCAGCAATGCAAATGTAGAAAAAAATAATTTAGTACATTTTACAAGTATTTTTTATATAATTTCTATGCATTATCTTGTAACACTTAAACCATATTGAGCACTTTATCTAGCACGGGAAAATTCCTAATTGCTATTTAATGCTTTCTCAGTGCAGGCCAGATTCTGTGCTCCCATTTAGGAACTGTTTGCACACAGGAGATCTGGACCTCTAGTTTCCTACCGACAAAATCTCTCTGAAGAAACAGTCCAAGCGACAGAGAAACGCGTTGTGCGTCATATTGAACTTTTTTTTATAAGTCCCAGCTAGACTTAACAGATTATATACTACTGCTACGTTCCCTGTCTGTTACAGAGAACCAAATCCCGCTAAGGACCAAATACCGCGTGTAAGGAGTCTCAGCACGGACTGACATCTCCTCATCTGCAGTTCATCTTCTTACAGACCTGGTGAAATATTTGTTCTGCTGTATTGGGAGACCTTCTAACTATATACTAGCGGCTCAGCCGCAATTGAAGTATTATCCCGCGGGTCTGATGCTCCAGACGACAGCAGGTGCTTGGTTTAAAGGTCCAACTAAAGGTTCCGGACACTTCATTATATGCTAATACAGTGGGAAAAGATCTTTGGCAGTCCCTCATCTGGCAGGAATCTAAAGGGATTAACCCCTATGCTTCATCTCCTCCTGGGAAACTATACATCTCTTATCACAGAGCACGATATACTTATCACAAGGATCAACATCAGAGTGGCCACTGTTTTAAACGCAAGTACTCCTTGATATATGAAAGTCAATATCAGTGGACATTTAAATATCATATTGAATATCTACTACATTATTTGCGTCTTAGGATATAGGGGTACAGAACTTGAACTATAATCTCTCTGGACCTATTTGTATAACAACTGCATCAGAATTTGAATTAGGAGGGTCTACTGACTTTTATTTGTTAGCTGTCATAACATGAATGCAGTATTTTACTGGTTATGCTTCTGGGTACTTATAATCAGCAATTGTGGGTTTTTTTTGTTTAATAAATAAACTAACCAGTTATAGAGCTTACATCCATTGTTGTATTTCTTCAGTGCTGACTCTTGTTTGCATTGATGTATTCCTGTATTATACAATTTTAGGTTACCTTTGACTTTTGTACTGTGCTATAGCAGACTCAAATTTGTATTTGTGTATTTCACCTGTTTATAGTCACATTGGTCCAGATTCACAGATAAGAAGGAAATAAGTATGCACAGATTCGCAACAATATGCAACTAAGTGGCAAGGCAGCTCCCAGGACACGCCCACGTTCCTACGGATTTCCGCAGACTTCCGTGTCCATAGGGCTACCATAACTCTCCGAGCATATATCTGTGTGTGTATACTTACCAAACTGCACCCTTAATGCCCCATTTAAATGCCTCACCCCACCCACTCTTCTTTATGTCCTTCTTACAGAGGACTGGCACACCGCTTCTTACTTATCTAACTATAAGCGTAGATGAAGTCCGTGCGTAATGGATCCCATGCGTAACAGAGATTCAGCTTCCTAAGTGTGAATCAGGTCCCTTACCTCTATCTAGTGTCCTGTAGTTTCAGTGACCTTCCTGTGTGTATCAGCTCACTCCTGCACAGTTTAGGTTCTACTTTACTTTGATCTGTTACTGTTAGTTAGTGCTCACTGTTGTTTCTGCTATTTCATTTTGCTCTCAGTCCTCTTGTAACTGTGTTGGTTGATGTACACAAATAAAAAATTTTGTTATACATTCTATGCCTACACTTCTATTGTATGTATTAAAACACCCTCTGTAATAGCGCCTTGGGCAGGAAATTGTGAATGGGGGCATGAAATTGTTCACAATTACACCTAAAAAAAAAATCCAAATGATTAAGTTATGTTTATGTGTGAACACATCCTATGGAAAATCCAAATTTCCAAGTAACCGGGAAATCCCATAATATCTATCTTTTTGCTTAGACACGTTTCAATTTCAGTAACCATCTAAAAGAGAGCTGGATTGTTCAGCTTATGTCTACCTACACTTATGTCCAAAAGGAAGCAACAAACTTTAACCAGTGTCGCAAGGTCATATATGGTTTGCCATCTCCTGGGGCAACCAGCAGCACTTTCCCATAAAACAGCCAAACATAAGCACACCAGTACAGTGCTTTAGTAGAAATAGCTGCACGTTTTGTTATTTGTCAGTAACAAAAATAAGGAAAACAAACAAAATCCTGGCAGCCTGTTATTCACACACCAAGATAATCCCTATCTAACTCAGCACAATGAAACATCCTGGGCCTCCTGCCTCAGTGACCCAGGATATGAGAGACACTGCAGGCTCAGCTTGACAGCCTTATCCTTAACCATGACAAAGGTGCTGTAGTAATAAACAGCATTTTTATTATTGATATTAACACAGCACTTTAAAGAGAACATTAGACATTCACATCAGTCCCTTCCACTAACAGAGCTACATAATAAGGTCCCTAACTTATAACTTATACAAGCACACACTAGAGGTTTTTTTGTTTGTTTGTTGGTTTTTATAGTAAGCAGTCAACTCCACACAGATAAGAACTAGTCCCGGGAATCAAACTCATGACCTCAGCTCAAGTCGCTGAGCAACTGTGCTGCCCAAAATGGGTCTGGTGGAGAAGGACTTTGCGATATCCTGGGATATTTAAAACATATGATAGAAACCTTCTCAATGCACAATTACAGCAGCTTAACCCATTCCCAAAAAATTTCTGACTATACCTGCACAGTCTAATTAAGTTTGTACATATATATAACTTATGTTAGAATATTTTGCAGCTACTTGAACTACATTAAAGAGTTCAAACTGGAAAAGACACTTACAGGTATACCAAAAGCATATGCATTTTCATCCTACTGGCACAGCAGAAATAGGTGTACAATTCTGGTTTTATAAACCTAGTTTACATGGTGGATTGTTTCTATTATCTCAAGTTACAAAGCTGGCATTGAAGTTTGTGACTTGACTTGTACATCCTTCCTTTAGTCTGAAACGGATCTCATACAGCAAGCTGCAGAGGATGTCATTTAGATACTCAATATGAGTCTGTATAAGAACATTTGAACTATATATAGTTGTTGAACAACATATATAAAAGTAATCTGATTGACTGCATATGCCCACGCTGGTTGTTTTCAATATCCAAAGGATGGTTCACAAAATAATGAAGAAATCCGTATTTTTCTTGCAGGCAAAAAAATGTACAGCAATCAGAGAATAAAATGACATTTATTGCTTTATTTTGTTTACTGAAGTTGAAAAAGATTTATTCAGACAACAGCATTTTCATGAAAAGTTTGTCCAGTTTATTGCTTGGAAAATACAAGAAGTACTTTCCTTACATTTGAGGGAGGTTAAGACTTAAGCTGGCCACACACTAGAGCGATTATCACTCCCAGCGTGTGGCTGCCGATAAACGGGACGATTTTCCCCTGGGGAAAAGTCCTGATATCGGCACAATACACTGGAAGAGGCTGGGGGCGATAATCTCTGTTGTAGAGCCTGCAGTCAGTCTATTGAATATATTATACAGCGCTGTATAGCCAGACAGAGGGAGAGAGGACATAGCGCTGCAGCCTGTCAGCGTATGGGGTTCTGAAGCGCTCTGCCCTCTCTCCATGGAAATCTTGAATGATTATTGAAAATGCCCACACACTGCACAATTTTTCTAACGAAAAACGATAATCATTCAAGATTCCCATGAGATGAGATAATAGGGGCCGAGTGTTTTTGTAACGTTTTATTGCTAGTTAGGAAAAAAAATCTTTACCACACACTAGAGCGATATTTGGCCCAATCCACAATAATCGTGCATTTGGGCCAATAATTGCTCTAGTGTGTGGCTAGCTTTAGCACATTACTCTAGAATTGCAACAATAAGTCACATTTTGTTAATATTATTGGGGTAGATCCAGAACTACGTCCGTCTTCCATAGACGGACGTAATTCAATGAACAAGTAATTCAATGAACAATAGCTACGGCGCATGCGTAGTAGCTATTGTACGTAATCTGCGTATCGTGTACGCAGATTACGTACGCGTATCTGCGTATCGTTTTGATACGTAGATTGCGTATATGCGGTCTTTTAGACGGAATTACGTCCGTCTATGGAAGACGGACGTAGTTCTGGATCCGGCCCATTGTGTTTAAATTAAATAATAATGCAACTTCACTGACAATGTTACTGGTTCATTTAACAGTTCTAATTAATGAGTTTTGGCTTATTTAAAAACATTCACTGTTTTGTACATACTGATGGTAAACATAAAAAAATATATCAACAGCCATCCAGGATCTTTACTTTTATGTTTAATATTATTCCATAACAACCTATTATTTTATTACATTTGATTTGCAAAAAATAAAAGTAAAAAAGAAACATTCCGTTTCCGAAATGGAGACAGCCAAAGGGCCACATTTACCAAGCTGCGGGTTTGGAAAAGTGGAGATGTTGCCCATAGCAACCAATCAGATTTTAGCTGACATTCCCTAGAATGTAAAAAGAAAGTGAGAGCTAGAATCTGATTGGTTGCTATAGGCAACATCTTACATTTTTTTGTAATGGTTAAGTAAGTCGATCGGCATTTTTACCCTTTCCATTTCAGAACCCGCCGCATGTTGCAGACCGCAACGGAGAGGTAAGTAACTCTCAGCAACAACAGAATACACACAGAACACAAATGTCAGTCATTATGAGTGCTTGTGTTACCTAAGCAGTTATGTACATCCTGATGCATGCATGTTTTTAGCTAAATGCATGCTTGTGAGCCGTTCTTTATGAAACAAAAGCATAGGCAAAAGCTAACATTTAAAAATCTAAACTAACCATATTAGCATTGTGCTTCTTCTACTGTTTGCGTAGTTTCCATCATGCGGTACAATTATAAACAAGAGTTCAGAATTTCAAGTGCCAGATGGAAAAAACATGTCTCATTCCACCTGTTTAGCAGCCCACGCACAAAAAGGAGCAGCAAAAGCCTTAATTATTAGCATTTCACACTACCTTACATAATGCAAAAAGCCAGCAACATACTGGAGCCATCAATCATCTCCACACTTAGCAAGTTGCAAACAAAATGGATGAACTATATACAATTTATGGATTTGTTGACTTTTACTATAGATAAAACAGTTTAAATTAAATGAATCAGCTGTGCGATTATCGGCCCAATTCAAAAATTATAGTGGATTGGGCTATAATTCACTCTGAGTGGGAAAGATTTCTTTAAATAGCTATAAAACCCTCCGATTATTTCATCGTTCAGGATTCATGACTGATATCGTACACTAGCTAAGATTTTTTGAGGTACCTGGAATTCTGCAGCACTGTCTTTCCTCTCTCCTCCCTCTTTCCTCATCAGCTGTATGGGCCTTCTGCAAGATTATTGCTACCAATAATACCGATATCAGGACATTTCCCAGGGAAAAATCATCCTGTTTATCACAGCCATCGCATGCTGGGATAAATAATAGATCTAATGTGTGGTCAGCTTTAGCAGGAAGTCACGAAGCCGATATCTTTAGACAAACTTCTTTCCAGCAAATGTTTACACAAATATTAACATTTTAAGGTGTAAACAAAATGATAGGGAGACCTTCCATATTTGTCTAGAACCACAATCACTTTTCTCTTCATCTAAAATTGTTGAAAAGTACATTTACATTTGTCCATTATTGACAGTTTACCTGAGCATGTGTCATTTGTTAGTATTGCTACACACCTTACCCCTCCTTTTCAGACACACCCTGAGTTAAGAATAGTGGAGAACAGTTAAATGTTTAGTAGGCAATAGGGTCTAAAGCTCTATATGTAGTTGACAATCTATCACTGGTAAACAAGGCCCAGTTAATATACCTGCCAAAAAATTAAAAATAATAGTAATCTCTTCTTTATTGTGTGCCTGGCAGTCTGAAAACAACATTTCCTTCTAAATGCTGTGTTATAGTTCAACAAAATAACGCTTCATAGGCTTATTTCCAATAGAACAAGTGACCTGTGTGCATAGTCCTTTGGATACAGAAAATCAAAGCAAGATAGTCTTTGATTTTGAACTGTGGGTAAATCTATATGCCTTTTAAAGGGTTATAAAAGTATTAATTAAGCAAAACTTAAGCTGGCCATACACTAGAGCGATTATCACTCCCAGCGTGTGGCTGACGATAAATGGGACGATTTTCCCCTGGGGAAAGGTCCCAATATCGGCACCATACACTAGAAGAGGCTGGGGGCAATAATCTCTGCTGGAGATCCTGCAGCCAGTCTCTGCTGGAGAACCTGCTGCCAGCCTAATGGCTGGGTCTCCTGTCAATCTTGACAGGAGACCCATGCAGCCAGCTTATTGGTTGGCTGCAAGAAAAAAAAAAATTATCAATGGAAAAAAAAAAAATCACAATGACAGGCTGATGTGCGGTGTCCTCTCTCCCTCTGTCTGGGTATACAGCGCTGTATGCCCAGACAGAGGGAGAGAGGACACAGCGCTGCAGCCTGTCAGTGTGTGGGGCTCTGCAGCGCTCTGCCTCTCTCCTTTTGTGTTAAATATCTGTCCAGCAGTCATTTTACATAGAGGGAGAGAGGGCAGAGCACTAGGTACCTCCAAAAATCGCAGCTAGGGTCCGATTATCCAAAATTCCAAAAGATGCAATAATCGGGCCCTAGCGTTTGTGGAACGTTTTATTGCCGTTTAGAAAAAAATCTGCACCACACACTAGAGCGATATTTGGCCCAATGCATGAAAATTGTGTGTATGGGCCGATAATTGCTCTAGTGTATGACCAGCTTAACAGCACCCACTCTGCTTAATCTCAACGCCTCATGCATTGCTATTAACGGTTTCAATATATATATTATATATATTATATATAGATCACTTTATAAACTGATTTTGTAGCTGCCTCCATTTTGGATATGTGGTTTAAAGTGTCACTGAGATTGCAGCTGAGAGGGGATGTGGTCTCAGAGTGGCAGTTTGGGAGACCTGGGAATCTCCATGTGAGGTATGCTGTTGGTTTAGAAAGATTTTGGATATGTGACCCAAAGTTGGGGCTCTATTTAGAGTTAAGATTAGAGTCAGGACTGTTCAGCAGAGAAGCCTTGTAAGTGGCGAACAGCTTATCACGTATCTGCAGATATTTGTAATTAATACTCTGATTTTTATTTTAAAGATAGAAGTTCATGATTAGTAACTGAGTAATGGCTAGAGTGCCAGGCCATGTC
>WWET01000909.1:226450-237665 GCA_011038615.1 Limnodynastes dumerilii | reverse complement strand
TGCTTTTTGGTTCGGTTGGGGGGGGGGGGAGCTTGGGGTTAGGCTGTGGGGAAGAGGAGTGGTGGCTTTAAATTACTTTATTTTCTTCAAATTTTTTTATGTATTAATTTTACAGCTGGTTGGAATAACTAACTAAATTCCGTCAGTTGTGCATCTTTGCAGAACAATGTAATGAAAAAAAATGAATACATAGCAATTCCTGGCTTTTTAACTTGACTGCTGGATGCTCTGATACTTCAAACCCGGTATCTAAATCTGTAACGGAAAAGTTGTGTTGCACAGTTCTTTAGAAATATTACTGGCTAACCGACAAATGAAGGGTTCAGAAGTGCAGATACAAGATTATTATCTTGTGTTAGTGAAATCATAGGAATGTATAGCGTGAGACTAAACTGCAGGAGTGTCATTGTTTTTGCACCTGGTAGAGGGCAGTATTGCACTGTGATTGTCTCATGGGTAAAGCCATTATTTGCATGACAGGCATATGGTGTATATGAAAGGGGAGATTTAAACATTCAGTGCATAGGAGAGTACATACTGTATCCTCTAAACAAGCTTATGCTTACCTTACCCTAATGCACAGGCATTAATGACTATATAATACGACTACTGTGCATTTTTTTTTTCTAGGGTGTTAGTGCATTTGGAGGAGGGAGCTGTGAATTTCTTTAAATATATGATTTGTTTTAATGAAAGCTTGAATGCAATCTATATTTTTAATTTATTAAAGTTTTTTTTTTTATATATGATAGTGTCTTTCCTTTTAATACTTAGGTTTTTATTAAATGTGTCTTGAACAATGTAGATCACACACCTAATTTTAGAGATGAAAATGTAGAAATATCATTCTCTAAGTTTTGTGTTATATGGGTCAGTATTACTCAAATGTAAGATTATCCTGCAATGTGACAAGTGTTCCTCAATACAGGGACAATCAGTAGAGTAGGAACCAATTACATATATTAAACCATTTGCATTTGTGTAGATAGTACGCACTATCCAAATTGAATAATAAGGTATTGAAGGAAGTATTACAAGGTGGACTGTAAACCTATTGGGCCCTGCCATTCTCTCAGAATATATCATACTCTGTGCCAAGTCACTGGACAGTGGTCCAAATACCAACAGTGTTATTACCCCTGCTGTAAGCCATATTTAATTCTCAGTTTTGTTCAAGATTTAGAGTATATTTATTTAAATTTATCCCAAACACAATTGATTTGTTCAATTCTTTTAGCCTCTACCACCTCTGAAGAAAATCTATTCCAATTCTTAATTCCCATTTTAGTGAAGTACCACCCTCCAGTTTCAATGTGTGTTCTAAAACTTCTCTTCCTTCAAAGAACGCCTCTGTTCTGTACCTGGTTTAATATATTTAAAAACTTCTATCAGCTTCTCTGCTCCAAGCTATGCATGTTTTGTTCAATCTGTGGCTCTCTTGCAGAACTATAAGTCACTGCATGTTTTATCTGCATAGGCATAGCTAATTCTTGATAAAGCATGCTGGGATATATAGGTTCCCCATTCCCGGAGAGCCACAGGTTAGCCAGGATTGCTGTATTGTTTGTTGGTATGTTTTGTGACATGCCACGCACCATTCTAATCGTCTTTATTTGCACAGTTTCTAATGTGTTTATGGAGATATGGCCTACAGAACTATCACACAGTATACAGTAGGTAATTGGTATAAGCTCACCTGTTATAAAGTGTCATTGCTAAAATTCTTCTGATTATGCAACCAACCATCTAAATGACTTTCTTATTGGTTTGTTAAACTGCTTATACTCATGAATTCACATGAAATAGTGACTCGTAGATAACTTTTCTCCCAATTGGTGCCATTCATTTTGTATTCAACCTGGGCAACTCCCGAGAGTATAATTTTGCATAAAAAAAGGTTACTTTCCAAACTTTAAATGTTCCTCCAGTCTATCTAGATTATCCATCTATTTGTTTATCCCTTCCCTGTATGTCTACCCTGTGAAATGTGTGTCATCTGCAAAACCCAAACATTTCCACCTATACCATTTTGTAATGTTGACATAAAATATATTAAATAGCTTGAACAGGTCCAGGCATAAGACTGACAGCTTGGTGGGCAGGGGGGCACATGAAAATCCTGTTTTCATTATGAGACCCTGCCATGTGCTGAAACTTAGGAAGGGTTCTGAACACAGAATGTGCATGGAGAATGCACTTCCCTCGGATGTAGTGAATATAGGATTGTAAGCTATCTTTTTTAGCTTCATGTGCGGAATGTGCATTATCTGTTCTTATGTCTGAATCCGGTCCACTGTTCTTACTATACCTCCCTTTTTCTTTTTGTTTTTTTAATCTCTGTCCCGTTTCCTGGCAGAAGAGGGAAAGGCTGCCCTAACTGACAGAAGGCCCTTCTGGCTGATTGGTTGAATCTCTGGTTACTAGTGAGTGTCACCTCCACCTTCAGGAAGTAGCTTTTTTTTTCCCCCCTAAAAAAAAAAAGAAATACACAAGATATATACCTGTAATGGACACATAACCTGTATCTCAGCCTACACTTGCAAATGCACTTACATAAGATCACATGCAAAAAAACCACCAAAAATATTTGATTAAAAATATTTTACTTCAATAAGTCATTTAAAATCTCAATGTGTGCATCATTTATTCAACACAATTAGGCAAATATAGATGTGTAATATTTACAATCATTCACAGTTCCTAATAGTAATAAAAAAAATGCAATTGTTACTCCCAATTCCCATAGACATCAATACATGCATCCATTAGAGACCCCTAATCTGTAAGGTTTAAACTCACCCTAAGTGTCCCACCAGCGACCTCACTTGAGCGGTTTTGTATACAGTGTATTGTAGCATGCTGTGTTCTGTAGAAGATGCTACCATGGAATAGTAGCTATGGGTTTGCCCAGATGCACTATCGTTGAGACTTATGATGCCAGCGGATTCCAAGACTGCATTCAACCTTGCATAAGGCCAAGGACTCCCCTTATTAGTATTGTCTCAAGATGTGAGTACCCTGCCTTAAAAGTGCTGTGCCATCCACTCTTAAAATGTGGGTGGTGAGGAAGGTTATATGGCATCTATATACCTCCCCAATCCCACATAGCAAAACCGCTTCTGATTCCCTTTCTGCTGGAAATGGTACCAGAATGGAACTGTGAATCCAGAGGACTCAGATCGATTCTGGCAATGTGGAAACCCTCACATGCGCTGCTAACAAAACCTGCGTTTTTTCTGATCCTAGTAATCCGGAAACTCCTTTTCATTATCTGGATACAGTCCTATATTATCTCGTGATGAAGAAATATATTCAGATCAGCAAAGGCTGTCCAAACCTAAAGCAGTCTCCAGCAGAAAGGCAGTAAATATTAAGTACAGTATGAGGCTGATTCAGAGTTGCACTTACACCTATTTTTAGGTGCAAGTGTAGACCTGAGCTGAACTGCAAGGAGGCAAATCTAAACTGAAAGCTGTTAGAATTAAGAGGTGAAGTTTCTTAGCTCACCTCTAATCTACAGATTAAACCTAAAGCTATTCTATCCTAAGAATTCCTTGATACCTTTACTGCCTCGTTCCACCACTTCCTGTCCTCTGATCTCTACTCCATTTTCCTAGACAACTTTACCACCCCCTTTGGCAACTCCCTTCTCCAATCTGATCTGAAACAATTGACCACCACTACCAATTCACTGTCTCAGCCACTCCCTCTTCATTGTTTTCATCAACCTTTCTCTGCATTCTTATTTTTATTCCCTTTTTCTGACCACTGGCAACTCTCCTTTTTACTCTCCTCTTCTCTCTTTCCTCCACCCACCCCCATAAATCCTGCTTTCAGTACAACTTTACTGCCCTGGGTGCTGTGGCCTCCTCCACCTCCCTCAATACACTGCACTCGGCCTGACCTGCCACCTTGATCTTATTTTGCCATTCCAAACCACTACCCTGATGATCAAAGCTAATTACCTGTTGGGTAAAATCTTTCTTCCTCATGGACATTATTCACAAATTCATCTTCCTCATACTGTCCTTCCTCACGTTTTCCCCTCTACCCCCTGGAGATCATTACTATCGGCGACTCCACCATGTCCTCCTCCACCCATGCCTGCTGCCTGGGTTTCATCCTTGACTCCTTGACTCCTTTACCCCCGTTACATCCGTGCCCTCTCACTGTCCTGCTGTTTTCACCTATGCAATATAGTTCGCATCAGAGCCTTCTAAACCACAGATGCCACTAAAACGTTTGTTCACTCTTTCAATATCTCCATTCTTAATTACAACAATATTCTCCTTTCTGGCCCCCTACAATCAATACTTTATACCGGAGCCTGACTCATCTTCCTCCAACCGCACTGCCTCCACCTCCCTTCTCTGTCTATCTCTACACTGACTTCCTGTCCCTTTCAGAATTCTCTTTCAAGCCTCACCACAACTTACAAGGTTCTCTCCTCCTCCACCATTCCCTACCTCTCCTCCCTTTATCACCTTCCACACTCTCCGGTCAACTTCTCCGGTCTGCGGTTGACTGCCACATAAACTCTAACCTGATAACTACCTCTCACTCTCGTATCTAAGACTTCTCCTGAGCTCTCTCTGCACTGGAACAACCTACCACAACCTATCGGGTAAGCCAGTACCCTCCAATCCTTCAAATGCTCCCTCAAAACCCACTTCTTCAGGCTAGCCTACCCTTCCTCCACCTAAGCTTACTTGTCCTTCCCATCTTCATCCTTGTGTCTTCTGGTTGTTCACACTCTCCCCTGTAGTATGTTAGCTCTAAAGAGCAGGGCTCTCCTGTTATCACCCCTCAACCTTGTCCACATTAATTCCCCCTTTTTCAATCTCCTTATTTACCTGCTCCTGCAATCTACGTAGTGTTTCTTTAAAGACCGCATGTACGCAATCTACGTAATGAAATGCTACGTAGATAGTGTAAAATATTTACTACATAGAAAGTCACGGCAGATAAAAGCCACATGGCCCATCCAGTGTGCCCAGTTTTTTTTTTAAAACTATATTGACCCTAGTCCCTATTTACCCTTAATTTAGTTTGAGATTTAGGATCTCCTTATATTTATCCCAAGCATGTTTAAACTGTTCTACTTTGTTAGCCTCAACCACCTCAGATGGGAGAATATTCCATTTATCTATCACCCTTTCAGTGAAATTATTTTTCTGCACGTTTCCTTTGAATCTACCGCCCTCCGGTTTATATTCATGCCCTCGTGTTCTTTGCCACCCTCCTCTAGCCGTTCACAACCCGTGATATATTTGAAATCTGCTATCATATCACCCCCTCTCCCTTCTCTGCTCCAAGCTATACATGTTTAGTTCTTTTAGCCTTTCTTGGTATGTTTTGTGACACAGGCCATGGACCATTTTAGTTGCTCTACCTTGTGCACACTCTAATGTATTTATGTCTTTCTGGAGATATGGCCTCCAGAACTGAACACAGTATTCTAGGTGAGGGCTTACCAATGATTTATAAAAGGACATCACTACTTCTCTCTTTCTGCTACTAATTCCTCTCCCTATGCAACCAAGCATTTGACTTGCCTTTCTCATTGCTTTGTTACATTGCTTGGCTACCTTTAAGTCACATGAAATAATAACTCCTAGATGCCTTTCCTCCTCAGTAGTTTAAAATGTAGTGCCATTAATGATATATTGTGCTTTTGGGTTTTTGTGCCCCAAGTGCATGATTTTGCACTTTTTGGCATTAAACTGCAGTTGCCACACTCTTGACCATTCCTCCAGTCTACATAGATTATCCCTCATTTTTTGTACCCCTCGTGGCGTGTCTACCCTGTTACATAACTTTGTTTCATCTGCAAAAGGGCATATTTTCCCCTCAATACCACAGGCAATATCACCTATAAAGATATTAAATAGCACTGGTCCAAATACAGAACCCTGGGGTACTCCACTGGTTACATTACCATCCCCAGAAGGGATTCCATTTACTACAACTTTCTGTTGTCTATCCTGTAACCAAGATCGTATCCATGCAACTATCTTTAAGACCAATCCCAAAGTTTCCAGTTTATTTAACAGTCTTCGATGTGGCACAGTGTCAAAAGCCTTGCTGAAATCTAAATAATCTATGTCTACAGCTCCCCTAATACTTTACTGGCCCAGTCAAAAAATTCAATAAGATTTGTTTGACATGATCTTCCCCCAGTTAATCTATGCTGCTTGGGATCCTGCAAGTTACGCAAGCACACTAGCTCTGTACTTAAAAATAGGCTCGTAAGTAAAAAAAACTTAGTTGTGAATCCAGTCCCTGATCTGTACATTTAAAGGGCTCAATTATTTCTAGCTTGTATCTTTGTATTTACATGATGCTGTTATTTGCTGACACATGTTGTAAATATGTTTAACGGTATTTTAAGTAAGATGGTAAAAGTCAGCAAGCACAAAGGTAAAAAATAAAGTAAATGAATTAAAAAGCTGGAAATTGCATTTTCAGATGCAGAGCAGGATAAATTAGATTTTTCACACTGATTATAGAATAGATTTTATTTTTCACATCATATTTCATCGTTGACTTGCCCAGGCCTGCTAATCTTTCCATCTCGCAGTCGCCTCAGCTGTCCGACTCCCTCTAACATGTAGGGAGAATTACATAATCTAGCTAGTGGCTCACTGCAGCTGCTGGGACTGAAAAAATTTCCAGATGTAGTGATGCTGATTTATTCCTAGTCAGGTGGTAAATGTTTCCACTAGTATCTGTAGTACTGGTTTTAAGTAATTTCTCTGATGTTCTCTTCAAATATTGTATAAACTGACTGTGGAGTTTGCTTTTAATCACTTTAATATTGTACTTTAAATAGTTATTTATTTCCGGGAGTCATTGCTGCTAGCATGGGGTTTAACAGCCTTAAAAGTTGCTTTAAAGATGTAAGTATACACTGTACTAGAAATGCTGTTTCAGATTTACTTGTCAGAGCTGTGCATTTGTCTTTTATTTGACAGAAGTGCAGCGGAATTTCGCACTGCTCATGCTCAGAACAGGCTGAAAACAGGAGCGAGCACAGAAAGTTAGCCCCAGTACTCCCCTTGCGCATGTCTGTGTGCTCATCGATGGTTGCATTTCCCTGCAACGAATGAGGGATTTCTGAAATAGGGGCATCCGAAAGTTCCTTTTCGGATGTCCCTATTTCGAATATCCCTCCATTTTAGAAATGTATTTTCAGAATGGGTGAGTATGCCTATCGGCATACTCACCCATTCCTTTTCGGAAACAGGGCCTACACCGCAGGACCTGCACCACGGGAAAGGTGAGTAACCTCTCCAGGGTTTGGGTTAGGCTGCGGGGAAGAAAGGGTTTGGGTCAGGCTGCAGGAGAGGGAGGGTTTGGGTCAGGCTGCGGGAGAGGAAGGGTTTGGATCAGGCTGTGGGAGAGGGAGGGTTAGGCTTAGAGTAATGGAAGGTTAGGGTTAGAATTAGGGGAAGGGTTGGGGTAGTTTTCAGGTTTACCTCTGTGGATCGATTGCTATGCCTCATGCCACTCGTGGCATAGGGTGTTCCATGATATTAAAATGAGATAAGGGGTGTTTCACTCATTTAAATAGGCGCAGTGCCTGCGTTTCCGTGAATATCTTACATTATATCGGGATGGTGTAAATTAAAGACACAGGTCAATTTTAATGGGGTAATTACCCTGTTTGGAATTAATCTGATCTACACATGATAAAAAAAAATATAGCACTGAAAATGTATGATTAATTAACTATTTAAAAGACATTTCTGTTGTTAAATTATAAAAAAAAAAAAAAGGTTATGCCAGTAAACCAACACATCCAAAACGTAGCAAAGTGACAGAGACTGCGGCAGGACATTCCGCAGCCTCTGCACATATAGCTCTGTCTGCACTTGCCCTTTTTCACTACATCCTATTCAGAGTTACATGTTCTGGCAAAAACACGCAGCTCTGGATGTAACGTACGTCCCACTTGCTTGAAAACTCTGGATCAGCTCCGTCATCTTTACTTGACTGGTGAATTCCATATCGACGAACAAAGAGGCAAAATGCTTTGATGATTTTTTTTTTAACCATTAAAGTTTTATTGAGGTTTTTTTTTTTTTTTACAACAAAGTCAAAACAACGTAAGGTACAGAAGCAATCACATTTCTCTAATAAGACATGTAAAAATATTAATATAGAAAATGTGTTGAAAAATTAAAAAGAAAATAAAAGGAGGATAAACACTATCAGGGGTGGGGGGTAGATGCAGTTTGGCCACAACTTTAATCAAGAACACCGTAAGGTAAGTGACAAAAATGCAAGTAAAACATAACGTTGTTGTGGATTAAGTCAAGATATAAATACAAATAATAGGATACAAATACAACTCATGCTTTATTCAGTTATAAGAGCTCCTGGTGGTTTTCTGCCCAGAGTGGCACAGGTGGGAGATTGGTTCCCTCTTGTAAGGGAAACACTTACTGAGACAAGGAGTCTAACTAGAGGCCAGGTGTTCACTAGATCCTCATAGGCAGGTCATAGCATCCTGAGGGTGAACATTGGAATTGTCACCAGAACAAGGGAAGACCCTCATCGTGGGTAAAAAGGGAAACACTCAACAGACTATGAAAACAAACAGGCAACTGAATAGAGGAAAACAAAGGAGCAAATATAGAGAGCACAGACACAGGCTGCACTAGGCAGAACTGAGGCACAAGAACTTGGCTTAGAAGGACTGGTACAAGGAGCTGGAGCAACATGGAGAACGCTAAAACTAGCAAGGGAAGGCCTTTGCTGGCTATTTACAGGGAGGTTGACCAACCAGGGGACACCGACTGTAATAATCAGCCAGAAGTGAACACAGCCACTTGTGCCTGGTGGCGCACGAGTAGAAAGGTGTCCTGGCTACTTAGGCAGCCAGGACGTGACTATTGCCACCAATGAACTAGGCGACAACCGGGATCCCTCACTCTGAGCCGGCATGTGACCATGGTGGCTCGTAACACCTCTGAGACATTTTCTTCCCACCTAAGCCACTTCAGTAATGGGGATGTAGCTTTAGTAGAGCAGGGTCTCCATGTTATAGCTTTACTTGATTGCAGGAATTACTTTAGCCAGTGGAGCTGGAAGAAAGGCCTTTCAGCATTGACCAATGGCCAATTTGGCTGCCAGTAATACATGACCCTGAAGATGGATGACCAGACAAATGGGGCCGAATCCTTACCTCAAGTCATTTGCGTAAGTCCCCTGTGTCGGATGTTCTGACAGCGTAAGTACTAACATATGTAACTAAGTTACGTACGTCAGTATTTACGCAGAAGGGGCTGACCCTCCATTTACAATGGCCGTATCCCCACCATATAGGCGGGGACTAGCACGACCACACAGCCGCAGACCTAGTCATAGAAGTTAAGGTAGCAATTTCTTCCACTACTACACTTACATGCCCATATTTACTACCGACAGCGGGGAGTGCAGGGGGCGTGCACTGCCCGCTACGGGTGCGTAACTACGGACCCCTGCACATGCGTAAAGCATGCGGAGGTCAGGATCTAGGCCATGATAAGCAATAATCCACCTATTACCTAATCGCTAGATTCATTCTCTCACTATTATTGTCGTTCACGGATCACAATTTCAATCACTGACACAGAAAGCAGATCAAAATAATAAAAATGAAAAATTACAGAATCCCCAAATAGATAATATCTAACGGCCATTAATCCACCCCTTGTCAGAGACTGAAATACGTTGGGTTCATGATGATGAAAAAAAATCTGAGAGTCCAAAATTACTAGTAATAGCCGCCACAATGTAAAAATAGCATAACATATGTAAAAATAGCATTCAGGCTCTACTCATTACCACTATGTCCCTCGGGACAATCACTCCAAATTAATCTAAACCACGTAATTTAAGATTTTTGATAGACTCTGCACTTCTGTGCGGCTCTTGGTGAATTAGAGAGACCTTTTTAAATTGTCTTTTTCTCAGTACTTAATTCTTTTTCTAGAACACACATGAGTCTGAGATACGATGTCTATATCTGCCTGTAATAAAGACAGTATGGACCGGATACAGAGTTATGACCAGTATGCCACTCATGCACGCAAGGTGTGTAAGTGGCATGAATTGACTGGAGGGCGCATGCACCCTCCAGATGTTTTGCTAGTTACGTTAGTTCCATACAATGCTATTTCCTAGGAAATGGGCTGTGTAGGCTTAAGGCAGGCTTATGGCAGTATAAACTGCCATAAAGCCCGCACAGGAGAGGGGAGTGACATACTCTCTCTCTGTCGGATGTACATACTTCAACACGTACGGAAAGCGTGTGGGAGTCTAGATCCGGTGCTATATGCAGAACTTTAAGTTCTGGCCTACAGTGTCTGCTGCGTGCTCTGGTACCTTAATATATCTCTTCTATATATTCTAACTTGTTAAAACACTTCTCTGAATACTTTGCTCTGAACACTAATCCCAGACACTTTATGAACAGTGCACAAGGGATTATTAGGTGAAAAATTACAGATCTAAATAAAATAAGGATAATAACACAGGGATAACAGGGATAGTCTCATTCCGGCTTTATTCTTTAAAACTGAAACATAGGCAAGCCCAGGAGTGTAACTGTATTCCTGGTATGGGTCCTAAAGGTAAGGTGGTCTTAAGGTGGCTTTTCTAACCTGCATCCCTGGTGGTTACATTACGGGGGATTGTTTTGCGCAGCACTTTCAACTGCAAATAAGTTTAAAATTTAAGATCCAAATGAGACTATCGAAACATGACCATGTGGAACCACAAACAACCCACATTTTTGAGGCATTGGGCCTGATCCAGAGCTACGGCCGCCGTCGCTATCGAGCGAGCGTACGACCGTTTTTTTGCGTATTTTCGTACGAAAATTCGCACTGCCCATGCCCAGTATGACAGCTTCCGGTCGGCTGTACGACATGAGCGTATAGCGGTCGTATTGTGTGCGAATTGTTCGCTCGAGGGGCGTGCGTTCAGTACGACGGTCGCCTGGGCGCTCGTTTTACTACACGGAGGCGGGGATAGCCATTTAAATTGTACAGTATGGGCGTGCTAAGCCCGTACGCTTTGCGTAATATGTGCGAAAATTCGTACGGCCGACGGTAGTACCCAGTGTAGGGTATAGCCGCCGTAAGCAGGTACTTTACTATGGGAGTGTTAGGGGCGTGTATGTTTATTCGCACGGGCGAACGTACGCATTCGCCCGTCGTGCGAAAAT
>WWET01000909.1:204214-216981 GCA_011038615.1 Limnodynastes dumerilii | reverse complement strand
CCTGGAGGCACATGATGGGAGTACTGAGAGGGGGGGCTGGAGGCACATGATGGAAGAACCGGGAGTAAATGGGGGGGCACCAGTCACTTACTTTGTCAGGGGCGCTGGACCCATACATACGCCCCTAATGTTAATCAGGTGGAATGGTGTAAAGCACACCAACACTAGCCTGTGAAGCAGTGGAAATGTGTTCTGTGGAGTTATGAATCACACTTCTCTATTTGGCTGTCAAATGGGTGAGTCTGGGTTTGGCGGATGCCAAGAGAACGTTACCTGCCTGACTGGACTGCATTATGCTAACTGTATTTGGTGGAGGAGAGATAACGGTATGGGGCTGTTTTTTAGGGTTTGGTCTAGGGCCCTCCAGTGAAGAGCAATCTTAATGCTTCAGCATACCAATGCAATACTTCCAACTTTGTGGCAACATTTTTAGGGAAGGCCCTTTTCTATTTCAACATAACTGTGTCCCAGTATCTGACCTCAAAAATGATTACCACAAATTCCTACAGAGACACTCCAAAATCATGTGCAAAGCCTTCCAAAAAGAGTGGAAGCCATTATAGCTGCAAAGGGGGCTCCAACTCCATATAAAAGTATAAGTATTTGAATACAATGTCATTACGTTCCTGTTGGTGTCCGAATACTTTTATCCATATAGTGTAAGTGAAAGCAGGTTAGAGTGGCAGTGATGTTAGGATTATCAATGGGAGAATGAAAGTGAATAGGTCAGTGGACAAGAATTAAGAGAACCAAGAACCAGGCAGAAAAGTCTGCGCATCTGTGTCTGTGTAATATTATTAATGGCAAATATTAGGAACATATAGGAAATCCTACACTTGGCCCTTATTAAAACTATCGGGTACCAATAGTTATTAGCTGGGGGGTGAACACCGTCTGTAATTAAAGTTAAAGCATTAACTTTAAAGTTAGTAACAAAATGGGATCTGTATTGGAGATGGCAAAGTTCTTCTTTAAGGTATGCTACTATAAGGGTGCTGGATCATTATTCTCTTAATATAGTCAGAAAAGCCTGCTTTATACAATTAAAGGCTGGTGTATTATCATTTCTATCTGCATTCATAGTGTTTTTCATTTCATTCCCCAACCGAGCAAAACCCTTCCAGACATGACCCTGCTATATTTATCAGAGGGTCCCCAGGGCCACATCTGGAGAAGATTTTGCTTGTGTGTGGGGCTGTGTGAATATGCAGACCCTGGGGGTCCAGGCTGGCTTTGGGTTACTTCATTACCCTCATGGGCATTGGTTTTATAAACATCTCCATGACAGGAACACTGATATGACAGCTATCATTTGCATTCTGCAGTTTTAGGTTTCCCATTATCTAGGACAGTTATTTTGCTGGGCATAGTGTATGGCAAACACAGCACACACTGTAATAACAGATAGATTTCTCACAAAAACAACACATTGCTGTGTCTCCCAGTAATCACACTAACTGTACTAGATCTGGACCACTGTGCACACTTTATATACTGAGCTAAAGGGGCGGGAACCGGCTTTGATGGGCAACAATGTTGGTACAAAATATATCCTTTGTTTTTAGTTTATGACTGGGCTCTTTTGACTGGATCCAGACATGCAAGGTGCGTACTTGGGCTGAATGGACCGTAGGCCGCAGGTGCCCTCCAGATGCTACGTTAGTTTTATTACAGCATTTACGTACAAAGGTGCTTTCCACAAAGGGGGGCGGAGGGAAGCATGCAAAGCTTACAGTGTTAGAAAGTAAATGAGAAAAGAGGTATGTGGCTCAGAGATGTATAAGCAGCTGAATCCCAGTGTTTCTCTCTGGAAATCTCCACAATCCAGCAAACAATATACAATAGAAACAATGTAACACTTAAGAATCACAGCGCTAATACATAAATATGTAACATAGGATAAATGAGGATCATAGCATTTCACAGTAATTCTGTTATGATAGTATTTGAAACTTTGATAGAATTGGGTATACTCAAAGTCCAATGCACCTTACTCAAATGAGTATTCACAATGAAAATTCTGATAGTTGTATCCGCAAAGGTCAGGACACTATGCACTTTACTCAGAAGGCAGTGGGGGCAGCTGTGTGAAGTGAAAGAAGATATGAACTGGCTGTATGGTATTATTGTGTGAGCAAAGTCTGATGCACCTTCTCAAATGGTAACGGAGTCTATAATAGTCAATGCGCTGAGCTCCTGACTCAGGAGGCGGTTTTGCAGCTATGCACAGTAAGAGGAGACAGTCTCCGGCCGTGTATTTCACTGATAACAAGTGAAGATCACAGTACCTGCATCGTAGAGTCCGGTTCCCGTGATGATGTGGATGGAGGAATATGCAGATTGCAGTTTGAATATCGTAGCAGTTGGAATTTGTGCCTTGGTCATGCCGCTGGACTTGGTACACAGTCCCGTTAGCTGGCGGCAAGCACTGTTCTCTGTTCTTTTCCGGTCACATGTAGTCAACTGGATTCCAGCTGATTGAAGTGCTTGTCGGTGATATGGAACAGAAGATAAAAAACCTCTATGGTGCAGATCAATTTCACACTTTATTTCCGCATAAAACAAAATATAATGTACTCACATACAAAGTGGACACTTATCTTTCAATAGGTGTCAAAAAAGCTTTTTGGGTATAACAAGGATGGAACACAATGGGTGTGTCACCACCTACTTACGAGCGGATCAGTGGGTGGACGGACCGCTAATCCACAAGGATTTCAGGATTTAAATCATTCTTGTTATGAAAGAGAGAGGGAAGTGACAGGGAGCGTTCACTCCTTTCTCTCGTGCGGACTAACAGACCCCAAACGTACGGAAAACGTGCGGGGGGTCTGGATCTGGTCTTTTATATGTATATATATGTATATGTATATGCAATACGTCCAGTGCTCTGAATTTAGGCGTGACTGTGTGATTTGGTGAGTTATTGGACTGGCATTTGGTAACTCAGTTAAATATATTTTTGTAATTAACTATTAATTGTTAACCTATCATAATGAAGTGTTTCTCTAGAAACCAGTAAAGTTCTTAAAGTTCAGATTAAGTTGGTCATTACAGTTCTTTTCATGTGTTAATACTTTAATAAATATAAAAATAATCATAAATAATAATAGTAAGAATAAGCTCACAAAAGAGTTAAGATCAAATGTTTCATATCCATAATAAATTCCAAACTCTGTAAATAATGAATCTTTCTATTTTCTTACAGATATTCACATCTAAAAAGGGCAGAAAAACTGAAGGTAACTCACAATGGTTTTTTTGACACCAGATTAAAATAAAGTGGATCCAGTAATGATTGTTAATTGTCAAATTCTGTGCAATAGCTTAGAATAGAAAAATGATCTTAAATAAAAAAATGTAATAAACATCATAATGAATTTATGTAAATGCTTTATGGGCTTCTTTAGTAAAGTTCAGTAGGTACAAATATATACGATAGTAATTTAGTTTCTATAGAGAATTTGAATTTATATAATGCTAGTTTGAATTTATGTATAAATGTATGCATATGCTAGTGATAAGGCTGTCAGACTTAGAAATAAAATAAAATATTTTTGTTTCCTGTTTATGTCCTACAATACTATATATGGAAGATGAGCAACATATTATGCAGTAATGTGAAAGCACAAAACAGGTGTGTGGCACATGGAACGAATCCAGTATTTTTGCGCAGTTTTGCAAAGTTGAAACATGCTAATAAAAATGCATTTGTCTTATCCACAGTCTCTGGAGAGGGAGTACTAAAAATGAGCATCCTTTTGAAACATGCAAATGAAAATGTATAGGCAGCCATACTGAGTTATAATGCAGCAGCCTATACACTTTTGCATGCAGAGTATTTTATTTATTTATTTATTTATTATTAACAGGTTTTTATATAGCGCCAACAGATTATGTAGCGCTTTACAATAAAAAAAAAAGTGTTATTCTTAAATTAGATAGCTTTGTTCATTGTTAGATGTGTAGGACTGTGTTCTTACTAAGAATATTGGCTTTCATTGATTAAAATCTCCTCTGTCTAAAGCAGGCCAAACACTAGAGCGATTATTTGTCTGATCATCCATTTAGCGGGTAATCAGGCCAATAATCTCTGTAGTGAGTGGGCATGATGAATTTTTCAAATAACTGGACCAGAAACGCTCTGGCAAGATTTTTAAACTTTTGCCATGCTGACAGATATTGGGCGCAAGCATCTGCTATTGTAAGTGGACCCATTCAGCTCTCTGGACTGAACAAGAGTTTCCGTCTTCTGCCTGGATCAGTCCCAGCAGAAGAGGTCTGTGGGGCTGATATCAGGACCTTTACCTGGTGGGAAAGTTTATCGGGCCACCATAATCATGGTAGTGTATGGCCAAATCTCGTTTTATTATAATTGAACACATTGTTCCACTAGTGTAAAGCACCTGAAAATGAACACAAGTGGATCAGTCAGTTTGTTTCTGTGCAGCTCTCAATCAACCTCACATTCTCTAGTTCCTGGGATAAGAATATGCAATGTCAATAATGTGTCCAAAAACAATTAGTTGAATATACAGATTACACACTGCCACACAGCAAGCCTAATAAGAGCTGAAGCTTAAACCGGGTTATTGACACATCATGATTGATGATGTTCTGCATTATGCAGAAGAGAGCTCAGGGTAATTATGAGAAGCTAGAAGAGGGTGATCAAAATGTTGAGGGTGATTTGAGATATGTCAACACTTCAACCTAAGGTCCCTTCTGACTTCTTATCTGTTACATGTCTGGACAAACTCTATGTCTACACTTTCACTATGATTTAAGTCATTTAATATGTCTACATTTACTTCTGCTATGTGGTGTTGTGCGCTGTGTTATCACTTTCAGTTTATGTTAAGGAAATGCTGTGTAAGCTATCGTTATTTCTCTTATTCTTTCAGTTGTCATTTGCCTGTAGATATTTGCAAATATTGTGTTATCACTACATTTTTATAAAAGTTTTGTTACAATGAAATAGAGTTTATACCTACTGTGCATTTTCCATATTTATCATAACCAAAGGTGATTGTTATAATGGCTGTATTTGTTGTATATTTCCTTAAAACCACATCCATACAACAAATTGCATCACAACAGATGAGTGTTTATCAGATGCCTGGTGACGTTAACAGCTGTTTATTTCTTCATCATGTGTAATATTCCTGCTTGTCGCAATTGTAAAGCCACGTTTCAGCTGTCATTTCCACTGCTGAAAGAAAAATGAAACTAAAACATTTTCCTAGATTACGCAACTCTATAAATGGAGAAATTAAGTAATCGTTGTCAGTCAGTCAACAATACATAGAGCTGATGGAGTATGATAAACCCTTTAGAAGGGTAAAATATAACAAACTGACAGCACATGCTCTTACCTGGAGAGGGCCTTTACCTGCCTACATCAATGGAAATGTATGCATGTGATTTATTACTACAAAAATCATTTGGTGGAAAGGGATGTTCTGTCATAGGCCTAGATTTACTACACTGCAGAAAAGGAAAAGTGGAGATGTTGCCCATAGCAACCAATCAGATTCTAGCTCTCACTTTCCTATTACATACTAGAGAATGGCAGGTACAATCTGATTGGTTGCTATGTTCAACATCCCCACATTTCCTTTTACCCCATTCAGTAAATCTAGTCCATAGTCATTACAAACTGTAGGCATTCCTACAAACATGCAAGCAGATCAGCAGCCATGTTGGTTCTGTTAGACCTTTCACACCAGCCCAGGCAGTGGTGTAGGAACGAAAATTTTTATGGGGGTCAAGAGACCAAGGGCTATAGGGCCTGGAGCCCCCTTTTCTCCTGTTTTGCATGTCACTTTTGACAGTTGTGACAGTGGGCCGGATCCAGAACTACGGCCGTCTTCCACAGAAAGGCCGCATATACGCAATCTACGTATCGAAACGATACGCAGATTACGTACAAAAGCTACCATGCATGCACAGTAGCTATTGTTCATTGAATTACGGCCGTCTGTGGAAGACGGCCGTAGTTCTGGATCCGACCCAGTGACTGTAGATATGCAAAGACTCCTAAGTTCATTTTTGTCAGTGTTTCTGGGGTTGGCCAACCCCAGCTTAATTGTTTATTTTACTATAAAAATGTATTTATACATTATGGTATGTGCTATAAATTAAATTCCTAAATCTCATGTTTGTTTGTTTTTTAGTATTTCTGTATTGTGAAGTCCATACTGGATGCACCGCATGAAATTTAGGGTAAAAGTAAACTGAATAGTTTTTCATTAATACAAATTGTTTAATAAATGTTTATGAACATTTAGCATTTGTTTAATAAACAAATTAATCAATCAATCAATCTAATATACTAAGGCTATTAAAGAACATTTAGTAGTTATAACAATCTATATTTTAAAAAAGTTCAGAAAGTAGCATGAAGAATCTACTGCTACAAACATGAAGACAACTTTATTTTTGAACAGAAGTGACAACAGTTGATGAGTTCAAATAAAGCTATTATTGCTTCATCCCCATTTTCACTTCATTCATCCTCACTCACCTTTGTTCATGGGGGGGCAAAACACAGTAATTGCCCCCCCCCCAACAAAAATCATGGGGGGGCAACTGCCCCCCGGTTCCTACATCCCTGAGCCCAGGGATTGTTTTTGCGCATATTGACTGAGAACCTGATCCAGAGTTGTTTGTAACATGCGTGTGATGGTATAGCCAGAGGCTGACAGGTGTACTCACAGAAGCCTATAGAGGACTAAAAAAAAAACCTCAGCCAGTATAATAATGCCAGACCGGAATAAGTTGCAATCCGCTGCTTGTCAGGCTAAAAAAATAGCAATTGTGAATTTTATTGGAATAAAGGGCTGTATTCAGAGATCCGTCGGCGATCGGGCCGCAAATATACGCAACTAAGTGGCAGGTCGAAGCAGGTTACTCCCACCAGAAAAAACAGTTACTCCCCTCACAACTTCCGGCTGGACCTAAACTTCCACCTGCATTGACTTGCCCTATCTGGCCGCACTCACTTCCGGCCTTATGTGTATTAGTTGCGTATATTACCGGCCCTAACTCTGTAAGCGCGCCCACTTTCCCTCATCTCAATGCCCCCTCCCCCCGCCCATTTCTATGCATATCTTTAGGTCCGTATATTTCCACAGCACTTAGGGTCGCATTATTCTCCGCCCGATTCACAAGTCCGTCCCTTAGCCATTTCCGACCTTAACTTCAATGTAGACGGCGTATCACTATTACTACGCATGCGCAGTTGATGCAAAATCGATCCGATCCTAAAAATACGCACTGAACTTTCATTAAAACCGGATCTCTGAATACGGCCCAAAGTGTTTTAAAAACAAATTATTGTTTAGTTTAATGAATCACATCTATAAACATGTGTAGGGATGATTTTATACTATCAATAGTGTCATGTATTGAATAAAAATACAGTACTTTTTACACTTACACCAGCCCTGTGGAATAGGTGGAAGTGCAGCCCTGGATCAGGTCCAGAAAGTGCTGCTGCTAAATCCATAGCTCTCATGTAACGTGGCTCTTATACAATACGGCTCAAACCTACTATGTTTTGCATATACTTTTTGTAGCCAATTTTTGGATTAAGTACACTCACTGCATTAATAATAATGTAAATTGACTAATTTAAATTGAATACCTATCACATGACCTAAACATATTCTCTAAACTTAATGGTGTTTTTTTAAACAAAATATGCTACATATTGGTCCATTTTCAAGAAAAAGATTATTGAACAATTGTCTGTTTGTAGGGACATCCACTGGTCAAGCTTTTACTTACATTTGCTGTGCATGTATGTGCTTGGTGTAAAATGATCCATTTATACAGCTGGTCCAGATGCCTGGCATGCAGTCATACCATGGAGAAACAGGAGCAATGTTACATTGTTAAATCGTGGAATAGATGTTATGGAATGACTGGCATAATATAATGAGCCAAGAGGGAGAGCAAAAATGTGCTGTGCATTTTCTCTTTATTGAAGCTTGAGATAAATTGCCTGGGAAAGTGTTTTATTTTTATTTTTATTTTTTTTAATAAAATTTCCCTGTTCTCCCCTGACTGTTACAGACTGATCGTAACAACTGTTGTTTGTTGCTTGCCTGACCAAGCCAGTAACTGCAGTCCTCTGGGGGATCTCTTATACAGTCTCCTCCTCCCTGGTTATTTTGGACAACTCGTGGGTATGTAAAGTAGATAAAAGGTAAAAGGAGATTCTTAGGGAGGGGCAGAGGACAAATGCAGAAGAGAGCGTGACAGCTAAGGACAGCTGAGGACACATCCTGACCATTGTATAATGGATGGAGAGAGATGAATTGTGTAAGGGGAAGTAATAGTGGTAAGGGGAGAAGTGCGTCTAGTAAACAGGATCAGAGGAAATCATAGCTCATGACACACATCACAAGACAGAAAGAACAACTGACCTAACAGAGCTGTAGTCCTGCCACTGATCTGTCAGAGGAGGCAATAAAGACACTTGTACAGTAACCATACAGTATTAAGAAAAATACACAGCTAACACAACACTTCAAAGGATAACAGCTAAGTTATCTAAAAGCTTGTGTAGTCATTTACATTTAGATATATCCACTATGTAGATTAGGCATATTACAGATCAGTGCACACCACTATAGACAAAATGTAGTTGAATATACATTCACTCATACGCAGACCCATGCAACTAACGAGGTAGATCTATACACACACACACACAAAAGGAACCTGACACACATACTCACATGTAACTAAGGAGGCAGCAGACACAGACACACATACAGTGAGAGCTGTGTCACACTTTCCAGCGCCTGACTCCCGGATGGCTGCTGCTGCTGTTGCTGGATACTCTGCCTGTGAGCTGTGCGTGTGTCTCATGGACTTGGACATTGGGGGAAATAGTTGTGATCGGATCAACAAGGACTCAATATGACAGCAACACAGGAAAGAAACTTTGACTTCAAGTACAAAGCCTCTAAGACATGGAGACGTCTGAGGGAAAGATTTTCTCTTCACCTGGATCCAGGTGAGTGCTCCTAGATTTCATCTTGACGAAAATAACAATAGATTTTATATATATATATATATATATATATATATAGATTAGTGCCATTAAGCAAGGCGATGTTTAATCTAAGAGATAGAAGATAGTGTACGCAATCAGGGGTATACCTCAATATGGATCAGCATAACTACCATGGCTGCAGGATGTGGGTGCCCCCCCCTGCACCCATAGAAGACATGAATAATAGATCTAAATAAATACATATTCTGTACAGCTGTGTGTCGTCATCGTTGTAACTCGCATCTGTGCAAGTACAAATAAATACTGTTTAATTAAATGCACGGACACAGACAAGTTTGTGCTCCCTATTCCCATTTCATTTACAGTCACTTTATTACTGTGGTCATTTACTCTGCGCAATCTTACATATGACGGAGACAGATTGAAGACTCTCTCTAAACAGCAGTCTGATTGCATATGAGCAGAAGGGTGATAATATTGAGAATGTAAATAAACACTACAGTTTTAATAAGATAAATGAATCAGAAAATTAATTAGGAATGATATATCACTGGGTTTTTAGAGTATACACACACACACTAAAATAATTCAATATTTTATATTTTTTAACCCTACAAATGTTCAGTGATTGTTTTTATGGTTATTATTTTCCAATATTTTTAATGAAGCATCTGAATTTTTAGATACATTCATTATATATTAAAACCTTTAGTAGAAAACGATATGCCTGGCCAGTGCTAATACTAGTTGTTGCATTTTATGTACACTAGAATAAAAATGCTTGCATTTATTTGTGAACTAAAACTGCAAATATTTCATTGTTATCTCCACACAGTTATTTGCAGTGATGTTCAGTACAACACACACTTGTGCTGTCTTAACAGAAATTCAGCTTGTTGTAGCGCTGTCTAAATATTGTCAGTGTGAGCTCATTGGGTGTGTCTGCTGGTGCCCTGGAGGTGACTCACTTTCCTCCAGCTTCTCTCAGGATGTGGTCAGATGTCGGGCCTGGATTTTTACATGCCTGCTTGTGTGTAGCGCCCAGCAAAAACACACATTGGCACCAAAAACAAACCATACTCCAACTGGAATCCACTCCATAGTCATGCGATACTAATATCATTATTATATTATTATATTTTTATATATTCAAATTAAATTATAATTTCAACTGTTGCATTACTGCTTTATGGACTTCAGGACTTGAAAGAACTAACATTTTGAGAATTTGTATAAGCATTTATTACAATTTATGTTTTAAAATTGTAATGGACCTAGGACTGGATCCAGACTCCCGTGCGCATCCCGTGAGTGCAGGAGTCTGTCCATCCAACAGAGAGAGTGGAGTGAACACCCCCTGTCACTCCCTTCTCTCGTGCAGGCTTTTTAGCAGCTTATGCTTAGTTCTGTACAATAGACGTTACGTGCAGATCACACGCATAACGGACCAGATTCAGATTTAAGAAGCTTTTCCGTGCGTTTGTGATAGATCCGTACGTTAATACAAAAAAAGTACGTTTTGCAAAAGTAACAAATTTCGGAACACTTCCGTTTCACAGAAGTGAAAAGATCGCAAATACAACCGCACATCTACTACATTACCACACCCATTTTTTGCTATGTGCATGCGCCCTACAGCCAAAACAGCCGACTTACACACTTTGCATGTGTAAGTGGCCTGACAGATGGAAATGTAGATCCGGTCCACTGTAAGTAGTTGTTTGAGCTTATTAAAGATTATAATTTAGCTTGATTTTAATATTTCTGTAAAATTCAGCATGTTGTTGTTTTATACATTTAATAATATTTACTGACTTTTTTTGTAAAAAGAATTAGCATATTTCATAGCACTTGATAAAAGGTTATTATTTTGTGGCTTTCTCTTTTAATAATATTTTTTTTTACTTTTGGTATTTATTTTCATATGATTAAGTTATTACTTCTAGTATTCCATTAATTGATCTATTTCTAATTGCTTCCAGTCTTGGTTAAAAAAATTCTTACTCTGAGTTTATAGGAACAAAAAAACGAAAGCATTTTCCAGGAGTGTAACATAGTGTAAAAAGGTTTCTATACACAATAGACACATTTAGGGGTGTTTTTCTTTTAAACATCATAGAAAAGCATATTTTATTCTATCAAGGTGTAAAAGGCATTTCTACATTGACTATGACCATCTATCTGGTAATAAAAGAATTCATAGCTAATATAAAGCTTAATCTGTCACTAGTTCTTCATTTCTGAAAACAATAGAGGCTTCAAATCCATTTGTCTACTGTACTGAGTGCTATTTCAGAGAAAAGCCCCTCTCATCTGTGTGCGGTAATAACTTGTCACTGGTAAAGTCTGACAGCAATCACTTACAGTTGTTTGGAGGGGGTCAGATGTTTTTTCAACATGGCAGAGGGTCATTAAAATATTCCACAGGTAAAAAAATGTTAATGCAATATTATATTATATTACATTATATTTTATTTTATTTTATTTTATTTTATTATATTACATTACATATTAGAAGTGCAAGATATTTAAAAAAAAAAAAAAAGATTTTGCAATGTAGTGTCCTTGGGACTTTCCCTTTGCTTATTATAAGATACAACACTATGACAAATGTGTCATCAGTAATTTATTGAACAATGGTTGGCATAAGCCGCTAGATGCGCTCCTTTCCAAAAAAAAATCCTTCCCACAACAAAGCGATTACTGCACAAGCAGCAGTTAAGAGAGGAACTTGACAACTTACTTAAGGTCTGCCATATTGGCTTTCACATTTCCCCAGTCTTACCATGCAACTCTTTAAAATTTTGACCCAGTCCTGCAGACAACCTACAATGAGCAGACACACAGTTATTTCTCAATGTCTTTCATTGCACAAACCTTACTCCTCACTACTACCATTTGATAGGATCCACAACAGGGCTCAAAGTGAGGGGGTCTATGGGGTTATGCCATATCGTCACTTCTCCAACTAATTTAATTGAAAAGCTATAAATCTCCATTCACTTCTATTATTTCTATATTTTCATACCGCCACTTCTAAATTTCCACTTCAACCACTGATCCACAACATTTCACATGTGCTCTCTATGTGTGGAAACTGGTTCAGACCTGTATCATTATCATGGCTGAGGGTATGCCAATTCACATGAATAGCTTGATAAACCTGGTCCCATTTACCGCAGAATGTGCAAACTGGGGGTGATCCCTAACACCTTGAGATTCATCCACGATTTATTATTTGTATTCAGCACAGCAGCTAAAAATACAGTTTTTTTAAGTCTGGAACCCACCGGGAGTCCTTCACTAACCCTAATTAAAGATAAAGGACCTGATCCAGAGCTCCGCATGCATCTTTTTTTTAGACGGAAACACAGAGAAATGTCACTCTGCTCATGCTCAGAACGGGTTCCGAATGGGAGCGAGCTCAGAAAGTCGTCCACAGTGCTCCCCCTGCGTCTGTATGCGCATACGTGTTCTGGGCTCTTGTGGAACAATATTAAAATGAGAGAAGGGACTTTTAACTCATTTAAATAGGTGAAGTAGCTGTGTAAGGCTTCCATGAAAAGCTTACAACATGTTAGGGGATGGTGGAAGTCACAGGCACAGATCATTTTCAATATGAAAATGGCCATATTTGTAATAAAAACATTGATGTACACATTGGAATTTTTTTTACTTTAAATCTCTGAATGCATCATGTGAATGTTTAAAATATAATTCTGCTGAAAAAAGTATATAT
>WWET01000909.1:167049-179995 GCA_011038615.1 Limnodynastes dumerilii | reverse complement strand
AGATGTGAATAATCAGCAAAGAATAAGCACTAAAAAGGAAAAAAAACGAATTAATGAAAATTATAAGATATTAATTACATGTAGACTCAAAGCATGGGATAACACACAGTAATGAGAACTGAGTGGTAATACCACGCATTAATTGTGGGCAGTACCATAGAAACGGTACACAGAGGGGGGTGGGGGCACAGTACAATGGAAAAAGTATTGTTATTGGGTTCTAGCAGAACAGGAATGATCCCAGACCTAAATCAATATTAAATCCATTAGGATCCGATGTGTTTAGATTATAAATCCACTTTGTCTCCTCCTTGGCAATGTTTGCTAGGAAATACCACCCTCCATGATTTATGTTTTGTGCTGTGTGTATAGAGTTTCTGTGAAGGTGACTTGGCATTAAAATAGTGTGATCCTTAGCAGGTGCCCATACAATATGTCATTTTGGGCTAGATTTACTAAACTTCTCAAAAGGAGAAATGGATATTGTATCTACCATCAGAGTGTACCTGACATTCTCTAGTATGTAATAGGAAAGTGAGAGCTAGAATGTGATTGGTTGCTATGGGCAACATCTTCACTCTCCCTTTTGAGGAGTTTAGTAAATCTAGCCCTTTGTAAGATGTTTCATTTGTAGTAGTGTGCATAAGTCTAAATTAATTGCCAATCCAGACAGCTTGTAGATCTGCACTTTTAAGTCATCTGACCAAATCTATGCCTGTAACTGTTTTCTGTATGTACATATATTGTTGTTATTTATTATTTGTTATTACTATGTATATATTAACATGTATGAATCCAGATAGATAGAAATATTCGGAAATGGGCTGCATTTACTCTCTGTGTATAAACACTTAAATTTTCTGTAAGTTATTATTCAAATAGGAACATTTTAAATGCATAATATTTGGTGAAATCTAGCAACATCTGTGCTTTCTTTTCACACCCAGCTACTCCTTTCCTATATATATATATCACATACTCTCTGATCTGCAGTGGTGGATTCTGAATGCTTGCCAAGGTAACAGTATGTAACAATAAGTCTATAGATCTCCCACACACATTTACAGCTGCTGATAATAAGAATTCACAAGGTTCAACCTGTGTAGGTTGCTTACCAGCTGCAACCATTAAAGGAATATTTGTTATTGCAAATTAAAATATAATTAAGAAAATATTTTAAAAGGCCATTATTATCTTACCTTTGTTTAGGTGTGACTTTACTAAATGACAATGCTGCCTTTGTTATTGCATGTACAATTATTATCTAATTATATTTCTTTGATGATAACAATCTGTTTGTTCTTTGTAACACTCTCTTTGCCTGTACATATCTTGTAGTTACATTGCTTTGGTTGTTCCTGTCTGTACTATTTGGTCATTGTAAATAACAGTGGTCTAAACAAGTGTAGTGACACTGATGGCAGAGTGTGGTACTTTGTGACAGCGGGGTAGATTCAGACCTAAGTACGCTAGAGTTTCTACGCTAGCCGCTGACGTAAAATCGCTTATTTGTATGTACTGCGCATATGCGTGGCAGATGTTACGCCACGTACGTACACCCGGACAACACACGGAAATACGCTTTGTAGGCAGAGGGGGGCATTTAAATTGTACAGTATGGGCTGGGTTAGGACATTACGTATGTGAAACATTTACGTACGTCCGTATTTACGCTTTGAAAATTTAAGTTAGGGTTTGGGAAACGTAAAACGACCAAAGTACATAGAGTGCATAGAAAATACGATAGTGTAAATTACGCTACGCCATGAAACGTAACAAGGTCTAGATCTGCTCCAGCGTGCCTTAGCTTATTTTTTGCACCTCTCATACGGTATGTCGTCTCTTAAAGGGGTCACATCACTGCCACTTTCTAAAATGCAGCTGCATTCTGATGTAATATGATTGCCACCATTGTATCGATGAACTACACTCCTCTTATACATTGAAAAGAAAGTTATATTTTGCTAGAACTGCTCATCTCCCACCATGCATACCGTGACAGTGTCATTTTCAGAAATTTTGATCTGGGCACAGCTGTAAATGACCATGTAATATAGTTTATAGCTTATAATTTAGCACAAAGCTGGTACGTTCTTGACTGCTTAGGTTTCTGAAGTTATATTTTTGAATGCCATGTATAATATATAAAAATCATGCTGTTGCTTATATAGTTCTCTAATTAATATATTGTTTTAATTTAATTTAATTCTACTTATGACAAACATAATTTTATATTTTTTATATTTAGTGCCAGCATGTTACATAGCACTTTACAATTCTTAAACAAACATGAGTGGGTAACAGCAGAGGTTAAAGGGTCCTGCTAGCGAGCTTTCAATCTGTGGGACAATAGAGAGTGCCTTATGAGGTTTAATAGTATATAAATATGTATGACCCCTTGTGTAATGTTTAGAAAACCAAACATTCTATTGAAGGCAGACTAATTGACTGAGTTTAATCAAAGTAGCAACATACATAGTACCAGTGAAGTAATATGTTCTTATCTATTGAGTGTCTGGTAGACAGGTCAGTACCAGGATAAGTATTGGATACAAAGTTAAACTGCTTTTCATAATAGTACCAAACAGAACATATGTAGTATATATCTATAACATATTCCAACCATACAAAGTAACAGTGAGTACATTTTTGAAGCCTTCATATCTGAGATTAGTTCTATATTTTATAGTTGCTCCTGTACATTCTATCTCAAAGAACAATGATTAAATGCTCTTAACACCTACGGATGTTTTAAATTGTGGAGTTGGATTTGTTAAGGCTTGTATTAGGGCATATTGTTCCTTATGAAAGACCAAAATTAACACACACACACACACACACACACACACGTTGTTCTATATAGAATTTATTGAATTATGCAGTACATTTGTTGCTGCAGAATGTAGTATTTGCTTAAATTATGACTTATGATATATGTTGTTCCCAATCTATTTGATGAGATATACATTTACAGTATTTATATTGGACTAAAACTTCTGCTGTGTTCCTGACCTTTTTCTGAATGATAAATGGCACTTTATTGTTCTGTGGAATTTGCCCTCATGATTCAGGACCAGAACAACCTGTGCAAATATAATAATAGCTAATTGATGAAAGGCTACTGTGACGCTAGGTGTGACTACCAGCTTCTGTGCTACTGGAAGTTCCTATTATTAAACAATTTGTTATATCTGTTGTGAGAAATAGAGATAATACTACTTCATATGCAAGAAAAAAACTAACCTTATTATAATAATATATTATAAAATGGCAATAAAACAGTTAAATTGTTTTAGGGCAGCTACTTTAAGTAAGAAAGCATTACACTTACTATGTAACAAGATTACTGTGGTTAAATAAGATTATAAGATTAGACTGTCCATTGATGATTCATTCACTGCTTTATAAGCCAGCTCAGATGTGGAAGTTATTACAGTGTTTTTAGGTGAGGAGATTCCCATTCATGTCTAGGGACTAATTCACAGTTGCAGCAACCACACAGGATTTCTCCTGAAGTTTAAATGTATGTATGTATCTATGTATCTATCTATAGGTGTCACCGCTGAGAAAATGCAATTATAGAAATAGGGAAAGTCTAAAGCTAATTTTCATTCATTTTTTTATGAATGGGTAAGTATGCCGATCAGCCATCCATACCGTTTATTCCTAAGAAACGCTGCCGCAAGCCTGTCGTAGTATGCCTACCTGGCTAGCATTTCCTCATACCTCAATGGCTCCATACCCTTTATTCATTTTGTCGACCTTCTCTGAACCCTCTCTAGTTCCAAAATGTCTTTTTTTTTTAAATGACCAAAATGTTTTCTGATCCATCTAGACTTAAGAGCAATGTGCTGGATCCAGACTTAAGTAGGTGCTTGAAATTAAGGAAATAATTCACACTTAAGAGTGAGTTAGGTGTGGGCAGATGCGCATGTAACTCACTCTTCCAGCCCCCAACCCTTCCCCCCCCCCATTTTTAGGTACCTTATGGCACTTACGAGTGCCATAGGGCTAGCTTATCTCTATGTGCCATGTCCGTACAGACACCTCCCCCCTCCCACTTCTGTCTAAAAACCCCCAAAGGTGGCATTACGCTGCCTCTTTTTATCGCTGAGTGCGGTCTTTAAAGACGCATGCGCATTAGGTAATTTCGGCCACATATGCACTTAAGAAGCCGCAGCTTCTTAAGTGTGAATCAGGCCCTAAGGGCCTGATTCAGAGGCTGAAAATAAGAACTTAAAGTTACACCTGGGCTAAACCATGTTGATTTCAGGGGAGTCAAATTTCATTTGTTGCAACAGTATTATAGTTAAAAGGTGATGTTTCCCAGCTCGTCTAATTAGCAGTTTAAAAGTGAAGCTGATCAGGTATCTGTGTGCAATAAGTAAAAGCAAAGCATTCTCACTGCATGCATAGAATAAAATTAACTTGACTGCCCCTGAAATCAACATGGTTTTGCCCAGGTGTAACTTTAAGTTCTTATTTTCAGCCTCTGAATCAGGCCCTGAATCAGGTCCTAAGAGAGGAAAGTTACTGCTGGGCTAAACCATGTTGATTGCAGGGGAGTCATATTTAATCTTTTGCAAACAGTATTAGAGTTGAGAGGTGATGTTTCCTATCCCAAGTCTAAATAACAGTGTAAAAGTAAGGCTGGTCATTATCTGTGTGCAGTAAGCAATTCAAAGATATATCCCTGCATGCAAAGAATACAATTAACTTGACTCCCCCTGAGATCAACATGGTTTTGCCCAGGAGTAACCTACCTCTCTTAATTTCAAGCACTTACTTAAGTCTGGATCCAGCCCAATGACATTTGGTTTGGGATCAAAAATGGACACCCCTTCTAGTCATTTTACAGTATAGGCATTACCATCCATACTATTCTTCCACAAATTTACTTTTGTAGACCTGACTGTTGTTTGGTTACGCTGTAAAAGTACCAGTATTAACGGCTGTGTTAGAAGATTTACCCAGAGTAACAAACAGGCAATTTGTTGTGTTGTATCTCTTCTATCAATACTTAGGCATATAATTTGACAAATCCTTGTAATGACTGGAAATACTTTTTAGCCTTATGACTACACATAATTAAGCATATGTGTAGGTTATATATAGTCTTTCTTGTCTATTTGTTGCAATGGTATAATATATTGTTTATTATTATTTATAGATTTATTTTGGTACCATTGTAAACATTTTGATAATAAAAAGGCTAAATTAGAAGTAAATGTATACAATTATAACCATGCTTATGTTTAAGAAATTAGTATTGTAAAATATATAGCCGCATATCTCCTATTTATTTTGATAGATAATAGTTTGTGTTAGCTTTGGGATTGTTGGGGTTGGAAATTAGAGTGTGGGGTTTGTGTAACCCTGAATGATTAGAAACATGATTATTTAACACACCAGCTCTACAGAACTCGTCTCTGTGTGCTGGATACCTCTGTTATGGTCTTCTGTAGTATAATGGGCAATAGAATGTTGCTCAGGAATATGTGCTTGGTATACTACCCAACAGGAAAAACACTGCTTTGTATACTTGCAATCAGTATCGTATGCATGACACCAGCACAATCCCTGTTTTATATAGTATGCATTGCATTTGTTTACTTAGCTAGCCATATGCTGTGTATTCTGTAAGGTCAATGGACATTCATACTGTATGTCAGCTGAGCTGCCTGTACACCCATACACTATACCCACAACAGGTCAGGAGCGATATATTTGTACCTTGAAGACTATGCCCCCCACAAAAACACAATGACTTCGGACACTGTCAGCCTGTGCAAGAAACAAGACTGATGGTATCTATAGTATGCTGCAATACTGGACCTAAAGATTTTCTTAAAACTTAGTTAGTGACCTGCATATCATCAGCTTTTTACAATGTTATGAGCGACATTTGATTACCACACAAAATCTTATGTTAAATTTTGTTTTAGATTACTTTGGACAAGACAAGTCTGTCTGTCCGACAGGGAGAGGCTAGTGAACGTCTCCTGTCACTACCCGCTCTCGTGCGGGCTTTATGGCAGCTTATAGTGTCATAAGCCTGCCTTAAGTAAGGCGTGTGGATCTGTACAACCACTGATCCGCAAGAGTGTGGAAGCCCCCTCCCACACTGTACAGTTACCATGCTCCCCCCCACCCACTTTAGCGGAAGTAGGAGAAGCAAAGCCCATTTCCTAGGAAATGCATCGTATGGAACTAAATTCCGTAGGATGCTAGGTACATAACACTAGCATAACATCTGGAGGACACATGCGCCCCTGCGTGCGTAAGTGGCATAACGTTCTTAACTGTGGATCCAGTCCCTTATTTTTAGTCTCCATGAACCCTGATTTCTGGTTTTAGCTAAATAAATGGTGAAGCAGAGAAGAGAAATCCATACCCCATGAGTGGCACAGACTCTCACCTGTTATGACATTGTTATGATATCGTGAGAGAAAATAAAACACTTATATTCAGTGCACTGTGTATAAAAATTGCAATATTGCTGGAAGCTAGTGCTATACATCCTGTTTTGTAATGCTTCCTTTTCATTCCTGGAATTCTTGGCTGGGAAGCTCTATCTCCGTTTTATTTCTCTTCTGTCTCAATATTGTTGGATTGTTGGTTTAACCCTGCAACATCCTCTGGAACATTTTCCCATAAATCACTTCATACTAATTCTGGAAATATTCAAACAGAACATTAGAGTGTCATAGAGGGAATTAGGTGTGATAATAGCCTGCCAAATTATTGTAAACTCTAAATTTAGACTGAGGAGAGGAAGAGGCCCTCGTTTAAACCAGGCCCGTATTCAGAGTACCGGACGTATAACATATATGTCCGGTTTTTAGCGATTTTTACTACTGCGCATGCGTAGTAATTTTTAACATAATTTACGTATATTTTTCTTACGTAGATTGCGTAAATGTGATCTTTCAGACCACATTTACGCAATCTACGTAAGAAAAAAATATGTAGATTATGTAAAAAAATTACTATGCAGGCGCATGTGTCCTTCAGATGTTATGCTAGTGTTACGTTAGTAACAGTACCGTACCTAGCATCGTATGGAATTTAGTTCCATACGATGCATTTCCTAGGAAATGGGCTGTGCTTCTCATCCTTCCGCTAAAGTGGGTGGGGGGAAGCATTCCACACTCTTGCGGATTAGCGGTTGTACAGACCACTGATCCACACGCCTTACTTAAGGCAGGCTTATGACACTATAAGCTGCCATAAAGCATGCGCAGTAGTGAAAATCGCTAAACACTGGACGTATATGTTATACGTCCGGTACTCTGAATACGGGCCCCAGAGAGTAAATTCATTCCTAAAATTCTAGATAATCATCAGACATTTTTCGGAATACTTTGGGGACAGGCAATATTAGGGGATTGAGTTACAACATTTAAGCAGACCATAACAGAGAGTGCTTATAAGCAGTTTTTTATGCAGTGTCATGCCATGATATGCTTTAGTAACACTATGCCACAAACTAAGCTCCTCACAGAAATCCAGGCAACTAATCTACTACAAGAACAGTAATCGCTCATTCAGGAGATCTCTACATTTCTGGACATGGCATTCTAAATGAAACAGGACACCAACTACCAACTTTTTTTCCCCTTGGACTATTAATTTCATAAGATTAATCAAAATGACAGTTTATAACATTGTGGGGCTGATCCGGAGTTTGAGAGTAAGGGTATAACAGGTGCAAGTGTAGGATTGCAGGGGAACGGAAATTTAAACTGTAAAAAGGGTATTAAAGTTGGGAGGTGAAGTTTTCTAGCTCAACTCTAATTTACAGATTAGACATAAAGCTACAGTATGTTTAGCTTGTGTGCGGGAGTTGTGTGGGCAAAAGCAAAGACATTCTCACATTGAAATATAGTTTATCTCAGGTCCACACTTGCACCTGTTTTGCCCTAACTGACAAACTGGATCAACCCCTTAATCTGTAATTGCAGGGACTGAAAATTACCCATGTAATTGTAGCTTAAGTAAGAGTGCCAGCAGCTATGATAGATAAGCATGGAAATATTGTATGTTTATATATGTATGTATGAAGGTATGTGTGTGTATGTATGTATATATGTGTGTGTGTGTGTGTATGTATATATATATATATGTATGTAGGTATGTGTGTGTGTGTGTGTGTGTGTGTGTATGTATGTATGTATGTATGTATGTATGTAGGTATGTGTGTATATGTATGTGTGTGTTTTGTATGCGTGTGTGTATATATGTGTGTATATGTATGTATGTATGTATCTATGTATGTGTATATGTATGTACGTATGTATGTGTATATGTATGTATGTATGTATGTGTATATGTATGTACGTATGTATGTGTATATGTATGTATGTATGTATGTGTATATGTATGTACGTATGTATGTGTATATGTATGTATGTATGTATGTGTATATGTATGTACGTATGTATGTGTATATGTATGTATGTATGTATGTGTATATGTATGTACGTATGTATGTGTATATGTATGTATGTATGTATGTGTATATGTATGTACGTATGTATGTGTATATGAATGTATGTATGTATGTATGTATGTATCTATCTATGTATGTGTATATGTATGTATGTGTGTATGTATCTATCTATCTATGTATGTTTATATGTATGTATGTATGTATGTATCTATCTATGTATGTTTATATGTATGTATGTATGTATGTATGTATGTATGTGTATATGTATGTACGTACGTATGTATGTATGTGTGTTATGTATATGTGTGTGTGTGTATGTGTGTGTGTGTGTGTGTGTGTGTGTGTGTGTATGTATATATATAAGCATTTATGTATTTGTTATATATTTACTAATATTTATATTAGATTTAATATGTTTTCAGTGTGTTATTTTCTGTATGTATGTATGTATGTATATATGTATGTATGTATGTGTGTGTGTGTGTATAAGCATTTATGTATTTGTTATATATTTACTATTATTTATATTATATTAGATTTAATATGTTTTCAGTGTGTTGTTTTCTGTATGTGCTGTTATTCGATAGGTTTTTACATTGTGTTAGTAAATTCTTATTACAGCTGTAGGTCTCTTCAGTTTAATATCTTGAGCCCCCCTGCTTCCCCACTACTAGGAGAAGCTTGCTGATCAATAAACTACAGCTGTAAAACCTAAATATGATAAGAACTTACGCTGATTGCTTGGAAAAAGTCCGGAGTATGGGATGAAACGCGTCACAGGGTTACTGCATATCTTTCAGCTGTAAGGCATTACTGCTTGTGGAACACAGAACTAACCACCGTATGCATGGAGGTCTGGAAGTCCAAATGGAGGAAGGGAGTGAACTCCCATGTCACTCCCCTCACTTGTGCGGAGTTTGCAGCAGTTACACCGCTATAAGGTTACCTAAAGTCTTCCGTGCAGATCAAAGGTCCATACGACCGCTGATCTGCACGGAAGTCTTTAAACCCGCCCACACTGTAAAATTTAAATGTTTCCCCCAGCCCACCTTGTGGATTTTAGACAAGCGAAGGGTATGGGCCATCCTCACAGTTTCGTGCGCTAGGAGATCTGCGGCATAACATCTGGTACATGCATGCACACTGTCAGAAAAACACCCGACGTCCGCAAGCAGCTAAGGAGGTTCTACGCTACCAGCGGCACAACTGTTCCTTAGCAGCCTGCTAGTTAATAATTCCTAAAGCTCTATGCTCCTGTGCTATTATCTGGGATTTGTTAAGTTCTTAATAGATTCTTTTCTGGATGTCTCAATGCGTTGGTACTGTGACTTTCAAACAGTATTGTGGTTAAAGTGTTTGTGTTTATTGTAGTATTTGTATTCATGCTGTGATTTTAAATATTTTTTACATAATAAATGAATTTGTAATAGCTGCTGGTAGTTTGTTTATTATTCATTGTTGCAATGTTGGCACATGTTGTAGCGCTGTTGTTTTTTTTCAGCCTTAAAGCATGGAAATAGGTAGCGATTGTAGATCTGTGTTTTAGGAGTTTTTATCTGGTTAAATGCTTTTATGGAAACAGGCAGGGCCGCCATCAGGGGGGGCAGCCGGGACTACTGTCTCGAGCCCGGGCCTTATGGGGGTCCGCTGATACTTACCTAGCTCTGTAGCAGCAGATATTGGCAGTATCCTACCGCCAATACTTGCTGTTCAGAGCTATTTAGTAGCCATCCAATGCGCAGAGAAGTTCTTCTATGAGCACTGGCCTGCTGTTAAAGCGTGTCTGCCGGGCCCCGCCCTTATATGACATCATCAATGACTGGGCAATGGGCTGCGCATGTGATGACGGCGGCCCTGTAAACCTGTAAACAGGAATAGATTATGGAATCATAATGAAAACATAGTAACTCATATATTATATATATTTTATAAACTTTTATTTATGTGCCTTCTTAGATATATACTTATAGTTAGATTTATCAGAATAGGTTTTCTTTTACCAGATTAATTTATGATATGGGATAATTGGCGCTGAGTGTTCTGCACAAAGGTGGGGGAATGCCAAATTAAATAGATCCTAGCCAACTGCTGGATTCCAGAAATAAGTTAATATAATTAAATAAATGAATACAGAAAGGAGTTCATCCAACATATGAATAAATAGATAAAACCTAGTATGTAAAATTAATGCTAAACAATCAGAATAAAACTTGATATATAAATATAACAATAGCTGCCAACTATAAAAATGCCTCCAACCAAAAAGTCCTTCTATGCAACACACTGCTAGCTTTCAGGGAATATATAGAAATCCTCTAAGACATAGTCCTTACTAAAAAGTATTAAAAGGTCTCCAAAGCAATTGTCCTTAAGTATTCTCCCAACGATGTATAAAGTCCATATGGTCCAATTAAAACATATGCGGGATTAAAGGAAAAAACTTTAATTAATACATGTAAAACCATTGAAACATAAGACAAACAAAACGAGGCGTCATACCAGGGAAGCGGTGGTAAATGGAAGAAATCAGACACCGGCGCCGCAATGACAATACCTGGGTGTTTGGGCGCCCAAATGCCGTTCTCCGTGCTGTAGCCCTGGGAAGTGACGTCAACGCTGTTTACACTGGTCCTGGACAACGCGTTTCGGGCTGCACTCAGCCCTTTCTCAAAGTCCACACACACACATATAGTTGCTGGTAATGGACCAGCCAATGACCATTTCACCCCTATGATCATTTCTAGAACAAGGAGATGCGATCTACAGGGGCATTCAAAGTGCATATAAAAGTACAAACAATACAAACACATTATAAATGATGGTTAATAACAAGGAATATGCAAAAACAGTCTAAATAGTGTAGACTTTCCCAAGAAAGCTGAATAAATTGTTGTCTTCCTATAGAAGTGCCATCCGTGGCTGCTGAGGGCCTTATCCAGCATAAGAGATAGATATGAACAATAAAATATATTTCTGTTGAAATAATTCATTTATGCAATTTAATGTATGGTCTAACGATGTTAGCATTGCAACACTGGGCCAGATCCTCAGCCACGTACTACAGGGAAATTACGCATCCCGATATCGTAATTCTCCTGTCCGGGAGGTTGTGCGCATAGCGTACCAGCCGGCATAGTGGTTACGAAAAAGGGGTCTGCAACACTAATTTCTGATTGTCGTATCTCCGCCATAGAGGCGGAGATAGACATTTAAATTAGGGTTTGAGGCGAGAGAATCCCCATTACGACTATGTACACAGTCTCTTTCTGAGATTTAGGTGCTCACTGGAGCCCCTGATGGTGAGGACAGACTTGGCTGCAGGATCTTGACTGGTCATGACCCCAGAAAAGTTGTTCCCAAGAGGAAGGATGATAGAAGAAGCAAAGATGGAGAGATAGCATACCAGGAAGAACATTCATGGACGAACTCAACAGACAAACGAAAAAATAAGGAAAAATCCTCCAACAAACAGATACCACAAAGGGGAAGGAGAACATCAACTAAGGATAACCGAACAAAAGGTAAGACACTAGGCAAAACTAGGAAAAGGCAGGGAGAACAAGGAAGGGTCTGGGAGGACCAGATTGGACAAGGGAAGGAACATGCAAGGAACACACAAACAGTGTAACAATTACAGTGAAACAGCACAGGAGCATCTTGGCAGTAGTATGTCTGTTTGGTCCAGCCTGCCTTTCCTTACTGGTGAGTGTCCCTGCTGTACTAGACAGTAAGGTCTGCTCACAGAGACTTGCACAACAGCGCAAATCAAGGCAAGCGTTCTCGTTCTGGTTGCCTAGCAACACCAAGTGACAACTTGCCACCAATGCAAAATGAGTATTCTGGGATCTTAACATGCAAGCCGCTGCTGGCAGCTCATAGCAATGCAACGTTAAATTAATAATGCTCACATCAATACCACCATTAAATAATCCACACACCTCACCCACCAAAACTGTATATATGTCTTCATTTCCAGACTTACTTTAACCCATCCAGACTGATGAGTATAGGAAGCAGATCCTTCTGAAGCGTATCTCAAATTTAAAGGTAACTAAGGCAATGTAAAGGGGGGATAAGAGGTAAAGATACCCAAAAGATGGTTTCACTTGACAGGACTAGACGGGGAAATGCAGGTTTTTCCAAACCACGGGCGGATCCAGAAGTCCAGGGGACTTTTGCAAGTCATTTGCCTGTCTAGGAACATCTTATGCTTATGCATTCCGAAGATGATCACACTGTGCGTTCATAGGAATTCCGGTTACGTATTGGGATAGTGGTTGTGAGGAGGGTATTTAAATTGTACAGTAGGGGCTTGGCTAAGCATAAAGTAGGATTCAGACACTGAATATTCCGAAGATGATCACACTGTGCGTTCATAGGAATTCCGGTTACGTATTGGGATAGCGGTTGTGAGGAGGGTATTTAAATTGTACAGTAGGGGCTTGGCTAAGCATAAAGTAGGATTCAGACACAGAATCTTCATACAGCCGGGGG
>WWET01000909.1:151217-165514 GCA_011038615.1 Limnodynastes dumerilii | reverse complement strand
TGACTAATTTCAAGTCTTAAGTGAATCTTTTGCATGCTATGCTTATTAGCACTCAATTATCTGTATATTCATATAGCCCCTGTAATGAAAGTGGTTAAACCAGTACCCAGAGAAGAAAACAAGTAGTTATTTTGGAATGAGGCAGGTTACAGTCATCTGGGAAATTTTGGGCATTTGGTATATAAAAGTCACAAGATCTTATAAACACATGCATTGCCAGATCACCTTCTGCATATAATTTATCACGTTTATTGTTTATATAACCTATATATTACCTGAAACCAGACAATGTGTGACATATTTGTGCAAAATTCATTCAAAATTATAATGCAAGTGTCAACTATCAACTGTTGGTAAAAGTAAGAAAAAATTAAGTAAAACAAGTAAAGTGCTCAAACATTGAAAAGCTGTATTTTTAGTTACATTTTTATTTTATTTATTTTAACAGTAGTAGACTATACTTATTATTAGCTCTAGTGTTTTTCGTTTTTCAAGTGTTTGGTAAATTTGTAATGTCAATGGCACATCACTGAATGATGTATATCTGTCATAATACATATATTACTGAAACATGAGAAATGCAAAATACTATTTCAATTAATGCAAAATCTGAGAAACCATTCAAGAACATTTGTGGCAGCAAATTTGACCAAGCTCCTCATATCCATCCATAGGATTGGAAACATCTGGGGGGAGGGTGGAGCCGGACTAGATGGTAATATTTGTGAATTCAATGAAAGAGGAAAACCCACACACACTATTTCTAATGTGACTTAATGCTTTATTCTGAGGAAAAGCGTTTTAAGTATTTTTTTTTACTTGAGAATATGTGAATTCAAGTGTGGGCAAGACAGGAGGAGACATTTACAGCAGCTTGTCTGAAGCCCCCCATTTAAGGAAAACGTCATGCAATCTATAGACAGCTAATGTATCCTAACTTAAAGACACCTTAGCTTAATGACTGCACTTTCTGAATTACAATTGACTAAGGATCGTGTCACTCATTGCTTTTCTATTGCTGCAAACCAGTTTTTTTCGCTTTGTAGCTAATGTCTAAGCAGCACTTGTATTTCTGTAGTTTGTAGCCGGCAGATCTGGCCGTGAAAGGGTTAAAGAAACACTTTTTTTTTTTTTTTTTTCTTCCTCCCACCCGATGGGCCGTCTCCGGGCTGCCAGGGTTGTGCATGGAACATTTGTTCTTGGAGGAAGGGAGTTTAGTGAGGTCAGCAGGGCCAGATGCTGCTGCTATTAGCTGGCTGTGTGTAGCAGACTTTCTACCTCTCTCTGTATGTCCTGCCTCTGTCCTCCCCAGGATTTTGCCCTCCACAGCTGGGGTTAAACTCATGCAATCCAATGAATAGGATCAGGACTAAGCGAAGTAAAAATGGTAAGTCACATAAAGTACTGCTTATATGACGTTATGTCATTTATAGGTGTTCAATAAAATAATGTATTAAACATGTATAACTATATTATCTAAAAAGTTAATAATAATAATAAATAATGTTTGTAAAAAAAATTTTTCAACAATAATTTTTTTGTTCCAAGGGATATTATAGTGATTTTTATACATTACAAAATAACCCGACTACAGGTTTATTCTGTCATTTTGACTAAGCTATATAAATACAAACTAAAGTGATAGATACATGAAGGATATGTGCTTATTTAAATGCTATTTTCCAAGTGCATTTCATTTGCTGCTAATATTTTTGGTAAAAACAACATTTTCATACTTAAAAATGAAATTAAATGCATTTATTCATTTATGTGTAATGTCTTAATGCATGTTCCTTTATTGTAAAAGCACAGATGGATTTTATGTGGCGTGTGTGAGAAAAACTGCAGCATGACCTTTGCTGTGGCTGAAATGGCTCATGTGTAAGGGGAATTTAGTGGGTTTTGCTAAGACCTAATTTTTTTTTAGCTTATTACAATTTGAAGTCTTCTAAACATGATCATTGATGATTTTATTATAATAGCTTTTGGAAAATGTATCTAACATTATACACAGTTAAAGAAATTTGTTTATACCTGTTCATGGAAACTATTTTTGTATAGTCCTTCAAGTATTATAACATATGGCGTATTACACTGACAGGAAATGGTAGAATAATGAGTAAGATTGCACAGTGGTTTTATTTTTTCTCCAAATAAAATAAACAATAGCAAATTTTACTAGATGGGGAGAGTAGTATCTGAAATGTGTAATTTCTGTATATCCAAACTCATATGCTGATGTATTGAACAAAGATATTGGCTGATTTCTAAAGTAAAAAAAATCATGGTTTCCTGAAATTCAGCTTTTTTTAGTTATGTTATAGCAGGAAATACTTGTGTAAGAACGGCACAGTTGCCAGTATTTAACTTTTTTCCTTTTGGGAGCTTCCCCTCACCCCCCTCACTAACTGTAGGAAGTTTAAGGAAGGCAGAAGGATACTTCTACAGAATCTTGGATAAGGAGGCAGTATAATGAGCCTCCGAAAATATTGCTGTTTGTATCTTAATACATCGATCTACATAAATGTGAGAGAACAAGTATTTAATAGAATCTTACTAATAATTTATCCTTGCATTGCTGTATTTTTCTGTTGGTAGAGACCTTGGACAGGATGTATGGGATACATTTGGCATGTGGGAGGTGACAGGATGTTGCTGCTGTCACCCTGGAACAATTCATTTGAAATTGGCTTCAATTGTTCAAATGGCACAAACTTTAATCTCACCTACATATGGCTCTTCCATTTCACATTGCGATGCATGAACTGCTTGCATAAACACATGACTGTAAATGCTCACATATTCAGGGTTTATATTTTTAATTCTATAGCGCGTTACAGATGAAGTAGAAATCTTTACCTAAGGAGTAAAGACAAATGATTGTTCTGCATATAGTTATACTTCTCCATGTTATTCTCAGCTTAGAAGGGACTCTGTTTTTATTGTTATTACAATGTTCTCTATGTCATGGATATACTAAGGAAGTAGGAATCCCTACTTTGGTTATCCAGCTGAATAATAATGGTTGCCCAAAGAGTTAAGGCTCAAAAATGAAGAAACCGGAATAGTAGCAACACATTGCTTGTAAATTCATCACCATTGCCATTATTCATTCTGCATTATGTCAGTATGGATGTTGATTTTATGAATTCTTTGAAAATAATACTGTATTCATTTAGGGCAAAGCTCGCTCTACGTATGTACACTACTTGGCTGCTCTTTTGAACTGCATGTCACTTGTGGTCATTGCAACTTCTACAAGGATGAGGGCTGTTCATGTTACATGGCAGGCTTATTTATGGGTGAAATTTCAGATTTGCATGTATTTGCACTGACAGAGTTTGGGACTGTTCCATTTTTACCAGACAGACAGCAAAAATAACTTAATAACATTTAAAAGTATTCTTTAAAGTTGATGTGTGCTTCAGTATGATGCATTTCTAGATAATGGTGAATGTGACTAGGTTCTATCTATATTTGTCCATGATCCATTATTCAGTTATTGAGTTCATTGTGTTTCAAACTCTGCACAGCTTTATACTTGTGTGTTTTTGTGTTACAAGTGGGTTGTTTCGGTAGGTTTTGTGAAATTGTTCCATGTCTTACAGAGCCCTCCTTGTGAGCATGTTTTATACCTGTACTTGAGTTATTGTCATTTTTAGTATCTGTGAATATTTCTGGTGACTGGATTAATACTTCTGGAGATTATTATTTATAGTGCTTTTATAATGTTTTACACTGACACATTGAGGAGTCCATCTTCTTACTGTGTCCACAGCAGTCTTAAAACATAACGGGATAATGTTTTTGAGAATGGGGTCTTGAGCCACCATGACTCCATTCTACAGCTGCCTCTGTAAGGAATGTTCCTGGGGCAGTTCAGTACAGGGCAGTGTCTGTTCAGGGGTTAATTACATGCCCTTCGTGACATACTATGCAGTATGTTTGGAAAGAGTAGAAAGGATCCAGTATATTTTCAATGTGTGGGATCATATCCCACCCCAGGCAGCGTCTGCACCCCTGGGGGTAAGCAGGGAGTGTCTGTGAGCCTTGGAAATAAGGAGGCAATTGTCAGGCAGTCACATCCCACCATCATAAGCTCATTTTTAGAGTGAACACTTTGTATGCTGTAACTTTCTCATTCTAAAGTCATTTTATGAATGCCTCATTAACAAGCGTCTTATGAAGACATAGTGGTACAATGTTGGTCCTGTGTAAGCCTCACTCAAGAAAGCGTAACTTCTAATTTGTGGCAGGAATACACTTACCTGTTAACCAATGCTTGGAAGCACTTTTGAACATTAATATATGATTTAATAAAAATGATCTTCAATGTTTGTAAAATGCCTATAAAATAAATAAATATAACCAAATGATCCAATTTCACTTTGTGCAACAATGATTTTATTAGACCCTTATAAATCAAGGTTGTAAAGACATTCTTCAAACTGGTTCAACAAATGAATGAAACAGGATGCTCATAAGGTCTAGGTAACAGGTAAGATTACAGTAGCAGTAAAATAAAATAATCCAGATCTGTCTCTTACAATAACAAACAAACCCTGTGCTGGGGATTTCTTGTACATTGTAACTAGTTCTGATTTCTGCCTTGTGTAGGCATGGGACCACACTGTTTTAGGGTAATGAGCATTGGGATAGGGGGCCCCCTCCAGGATTGCAGCCAGCACATAAAACACTTGCCCTCTCCCTCTCATGGTAACTATAAATAAAATCACAATCTGGTTTGATAAGACTGTGTATGATCTGTTGAAGAAACTTATCATTAAGGAGATTCAACAAATTATTATTATTAAACACTGACAAATCTGCTCAAAATAATGAACATGGAGTGAATTTACTGTAATATTTATAATGTGACCATCCTGCATTTACCATGAGCATGGGATAATGTCATGTTATGAATGTGATATAGACCCTCTAGGCCTGATCCAGACTTGGGAGTGATTTCTGCATGCACGGATTTGCTGAATCCACATGCAAGAGGTTAGTGCGCTCTCCTACACGGATTTTAGCTGACTTTGCGTGTCTAAAATCCTACCTTCACTTTTCCACACGGATCTCTGTGCCTGTGGATTGCTCTGACATACAGAAGTGCCTAACCCTTCCCAATGTACAAAATAAACGCCCCCCACCACCCACAATACATATACAGCTTTTGCTGAGGTCGCTTTGAGATTCCTGAATGGCTGCACTTGAGAAAGATTTCTTGTTGGCAAGGGTGTCACAACTTTTTTTTTTTTTTGGGGGGTTCCATTTTTTTTTTTTTTTGGGGGTGGGGGGGGGTGCGAGAACTTTGCCCTTCCACTGGCGCCCCCTTCTCATCTTGGTGCCCCCCCTTCTTGTTCACGTCACCAAAGGGGGCATGGCTAACCCATTGTGTGCGTGGTCAAGCCACTGGGGGGGTTCAACCCATCATGTCTGCAGCCATCCAGTACTCTGATCATGTCTCCAGCCCCCCCAGTATTCCCCATCATGTGCCACCGGCCCCCTCCACCCAGTACTCCACTGATGCCTGACATGCACGTTTTATGGTCCTCTAATGTGTAAGCTGGCCTGTGTGTGGTAAAGTAAGTGAGTTGACTTCTACTCACATAACCCCTTTCACAGACATACAGTATACATTGATCCATGCTGGAACTAAATAGTCATAATTTTTTTTTTTTTTCATTAATTTGCATTACATTTGCATTTAGGGGTGTCTTTGTACATATTTTGAAGTTTTGATACAAATCTTAATATCTATAACTACTACAACTATCTTGCTATTGGGACCAATATCATTTGAGTGTCATTCAACATTCTTTTAACAACAATAGCCTCCTAGTGTCATAAAAAGCAAAATACATATTTGTAACCACAATACAAAGAAAGCCGAGGCTTAAAGTTAATACTTACCATGCCACTGCCAATCAATTCCACATGTGAGTTTGTCCGCATCACCGCTGCTGGTCGGAAGCCCATCGATATTAGGTAGTGATGGCCAGACGGCATCAGCAATCATGGCAACCCAAGAAAACTGCTGGTACACAAGAGCCGTGTTTTCAGTGTCCATAGAAATCGTCACCCAGGCCTTTCAATACATACTCAATGTGTTGTCTCCAAAATTCTAATAACCCCCTCATGTCTCCCCAGTTTCCAATAATCCCCATCATATCTCCCCATCTCCCAAAAATCCCCATCATAACTCCCCATCTTCCAAAAATCCCCATCATGTCTCTCCAGCTTTCAATAACCCCCTCATGTATCTTCAGCCTCCCAATAATCCCCCTCATGTCTCCCCAGCCTCCCAATAATTCCCCTCATGTCTCCCCAGCCTCCCAATAATTCCCCTCATGTCTCCCCAGCCTCCCAATAATACCCCTCATGTCTCCCCTCACCCTCCAAATAATCCCCCTCATGTCTCCCCTCAGCCTCCCAGAGTCCCAATAATTCCCCTCTTTTACTTACCTTACCTTCTTCCTCCTGCTGTGCTCCTCGGCAGTGCTCTCTCTCTGCTCTGGATGACGCTGATGTGACCTGAGGTCGCGCCAGAGTCACACTGAGCTCTGCAGTCTTCATAGCGGGGGTGATCGGTCTGGCACCGCATCTCCCAGCTTACAATGGTCCCTATTGCCTCCCCCTGTCCGCGGTCCTGGGCGCCCCCTTCATATTTTGGGGGGTGAGATGCCCCCCCCCCCCGTTTCTGATGCCACTGCTTGTTGGTGACGTTTCTCTAGCACATGGGTCGTTGCAACTCCATTGTCTCAAGCTTTCTAGTGGATCTGCTGCATTTGAATTAGTATATGGTTTATGTCCACTTGGATCATTTATTCTTTTTGGAAACCTGGGAAATTGGTTTTCTGTTACTAAATTGGGATCCTTCTGGGATGGAATCTATGCATGGCAGAACCACAAGAATTTAGAATGACAAAGTTTGCCAGTATGTGATTCAGCATATCCAGAAGAACTTCTGTACAAGCCTGTTTAGCTGCAGAACTTCATTCTTTTATCAAAAGGCACAGCAATAAAACGTTCTCATCTTGTATATTCCAAACAGAGCAGCCTGTCTACTCTTGGGGCCAGATTTACTAAGCTGCGTTTGAGAAAAGTGGAGATGTTGCTTATAGCGATCAATCACATTTTAGCTCTCAATTTCAAATTACATACTAGAGAATGTCATCTGATTGATTGCTATGGGCAACATCTCCACTTTTCCAAACCCGCAGCTTAGTAAATCTGGCCCTTGGTATCTTTGCAGATTCTATTACAGAGAAAATGGAAACGTTGTAGTTGTACCTTTTTATATATGTATATACGTTCTCACAGTGGACAGTCTCTATCATACGGACTGGGCATCTAGATCTTGTATGGACTGCCTTTATATTATAGCCTCATATACAATATACAATTTACAATACTGGCAGTAGAAATGTTATGGATGTTGGTAAATTATTTATAAGGGTTCACATACCTAGAAACTGGAGGGAATTATCATTTTGGCTAGTGGAATGAGTAGAAGGAGATTATTAGAGTAAAATCTAGGGGCTTTATCATGATTTCCAATTTCAAAATTTCTATATCTTGTTTTTCGTGTCTCAAAATGTAGCCGCTCACAGTTGCATTGACAGCCTACCTAATGCCAGGGGCTGCTTCCAATTTTCTTTTCTTGGATACATGGAAATTCGTAGAAGCTCTGAAGGTTAGTATGGGTATTCAGAGAGATAATGCCTATACTGTAGAGTAACTAGGAAAGATGGTAATCCAGTCCCTCTGTTGGAAATGTCACTGATCTTAAGTCTGGTTCGTATTGATTAGCTCTGAAGCATGGCTCTCCTAATGCCTAACCTAGTGGTGCCCAAACTATATGTGTTTGTTTTAGGCACCCTTAAGGTCTTAAAGTTTTTCAATGCTTCTTTAAGCTAATATATATACTGAGCAGTTCTGTTTTTTTGTAGGTCAAAACAACTTAATAAGGGAACAAGTAAACATATAGTGTTGCCAAGTGTAAAATGTTAGGGGGGGGGGGAATAATTTATTTGATAAAAAAAAATCATTTTTTTTCTGACTTTTGTTGCTTCTTTTACCTGACTGGATTCTGAGACTACCTGTGGCGCATTGACTTGTAAAGCAATGACTGGAATAGAGGCCAAACCACAAGGAGCTGCAAGGTGAGGGGCTTAGCTACATTGATAATGTAGCACAGCCTCTCTTCCTGCAACTCCTGTGTGCTTACCCATCCTGGACTCACAGAAGAGCTGCAGGGAGAGAGGCTAATAGAACATAGAACATAGAACAGCCTCTATCCCTGCAAGCTATTCTGACCAGCCTTGTTTTGCGGCACCCATGTGTGTGGCATTTCTGTTTTAATAAACAATATTTTTATGTGTTTTTTTTATTGTGCTACAAAATGTCCTGGCACCATACATAAAAATGTTAATACATAACAAGGAATTTGTTCTCCCCATGTCTGCTCGGGTTTCCTTCGGGTGCACTAGTTTCCACCCACACTCCAGTGTGTGTATATGTTTGGGAATTTAGACTCCACTAGGGCAGGGACTGATATGATTGGTTGCTTAACATTGTAAAGTACTATATAAAAAAAAAAACTAATAATAATACTGGGCTGGATCCAGACTTAAGTAAGTGCTTGACATTAAGAGAGGAAAGTTACTCCTGGGCTAAACCATGGTGATTCTAGGGGAGTCCTATTTCATCTGTTGCAAAAAGTATTAGAGTTGAAAGGTGATGTTTCCTATCCCAAGTCTAAATAACAGTGTAACAGTAAGGCTGATCAGTATCTATGTGCAGCAAGCAATTCAAAAATGTATCCCTGCATGCAAAGAATACAATTAACTTGACTCCCCCTGAAATCAACATGGCTTAGCCCAGGTGTAACCTTTCTCTCTCAATTTCAAGCACTTAAGTCTGGATCTGGCCCAATGTGTGTGTGTAGCTTACTGATACAAGGATGTTAGTGAAGGTTTGCAATCCTTCCTTGATTAAACTCTTCTTTCACCAGCTTGCAATTGCATGTTGTCAATATAAGACAATTTGACATGGTACCCAATCCTGGACTGAAATGTTCTATATAGAAAGGGTGTCCGCAATGATGCAGCTAAAATTAAGCTTTCCGCTGTATCATTGTTTAAAAAGGCCATTGAAGCGGCGACTGCATACTTCATACAAATATTTTTATGAACAGTCTATGTATGTGTGGTCATGGAATGCAGCTGTTCTATCAGCACAATACAAGGGAAGCTTGCTTTTCCTCCTATTCTGTTTCACACCCATTTTAAATATCATTAATGCTTTCATTGAATGGAAGACAAACATAACCAAAGTACAGTTATGGTAATGACTAGGAACACTGCAAATATAATGCTTAGGGGTCATCTTAACAGCACACAACACATGCCAGAGATAGGACTCGGTCATCAGACATGACTACCAAGCAGGCTGCTGTCTGGACAGGAATTCATGTGTACTATTAGTCTGACTGCATTCTTTCTATTAATAATAGTCTGACATGTGAACTGCTCAATTCTAAAAGTGTCTTTGTATCACCACTATTACATATAAAGTTTCTAGTTATTTATATGTTTGTATATTTTTGCCTGGCAGGGTGCTAATATAGGTTGCCTGGTGTCAATACATTACTTGTTTTGTGCAGATCTGTCATACAAGAACATTTGTATTTGTAGGAGAACTATGAATAGACTGAAAAGAATCCTACTTTAACAGGAAGAAATGCACCAGGTACATATAGAGGGGTAGATGGTGTTTTGTAGTATGAAGTAGGTCTGAAGGTAATAAATTGTCATTTATCGTCTCAGATTTAATAGGGAGTTCCATACCTTTAAGACAGAGACCCAAGAACATGAGCACAGCTTTCCAGACGCGGCCATGCCAAGGACCTATACAGTGTCATTATTACTTTCTTCCACTCTTTTCTTTCCCTGTGCAACCAAACATCTGACTTTCCTTTCCTGTTGCTTTGTTACATTCATTTGTTTTGCATTTCTTGCCATTAAGGTGTAGTTGTCTCTAGCTCTTGACCATTTTTGCAGTTTCCCTAGATCATCAATCATTTTGTTTACCCTTCCTGGTGTCTATTCTGTTACATATTTTTTGTTTCCTCTGCAAAAAAGGCATAATTTCCTTTTGACATTTATGTGTCATATCAACAATAACAATATTAAATAGCACTGGTATAAGTACAGACCCCTGGAAAGCTCCTCAGAAGAGATTCCATTTACCAAAACCCTCCATTTACTAAAACTCTTTCCATAGTTCCAGGCAACTATCTGTGATGTTACAGTGTCACAAATCATTAATCTACTAATTTAGTGACCCAGACAAAAAAAAAAAATAGATTTTTTTTTTATTGACATGATTTTGCCATTACAGCTTGTTCCAGGTAGGTTTCCATCTATTTCCCAGCTATTGATGTAAGAATCACTGGTCGGCTGTTGCCTGGTTCTTCCTCACTTCCACTTTTATGCAAAGGGACTACATTTGCTATTTTCCAGTCTACTGGAATTACTGCTGTTATTAGTAATTGGTTGAATAATTGTGATTATTGTTTTACCAGCATCCCTTTTAGTCTCTTTTATTATCCTAGGATATATCCCCTGTCTTTTGAGAATAGTAACAAAAACGTTTTGTCTTATATTTTTGTTTTTCATTTATATACCTAGAAAAGTGTTCTAAATGGGACATTTTTCCCAAAATTGGATCTTTTCTGTGCTAATAATCTTCTTATACTTCTGGTTTGCAAAATTCAGTTCTTCAGGGCATGTGCTTGATCAAAATTGCGATAAACGCACAGCCCTACGTCTTTGTGATATCTTTTGTTTGAAATTTGTAAAAGCAACTGTATGATAACGAGATCTTTAAGTCCTAACAGAATTGAGCAGCAGCTGTCATGTGTGTGGAGCCTGATTGGTCATGTTATTTTGTGGGAACATTTTTTAACCTTTTTGTTAGCGTTATTGTAATTCAGATTACACAAGGCTGTTCTTATTACTGTTCTTGACCGTTTTAAACTGGTAAAGCATTTACTCCTGCTACATGCTATAATGATTATACAGGACTTTAAAGCATATTTGTTTTATCTGAAATTATTTGTTGCAGTATACAAAGTTACAAAATGACAGAGAAATACTTATGGTAATGTCTCATCAGATGTTCTCTGTGTTACATGGTCCTTGGGCCTGATCCAGAGGTCCGCCCGCCGTCGCTAGGATTACCTGCGGCATGGGTGGAAATAACCCGCTGCTGATTTGCATAATATCTGGACAACCGTCTGCTGACTTTGGCTGCTATAAATGCAGAGATGCCTCCGGATGAGCTGCGACACAGTGGGCTGTATACACAGATACGTCTTTGCGCGGGGTTGCGTGCGTATTTTTAGGAGCGGATTAAATGCGCATGCGTAGTAACTTTTTCCATGCAAATTACGTAGTATTTACACACGTAAGTACTTTAGGCATGGACTTGTGAATCGCACTTATGGACATACATACGGAAGGTGTGTGGTTTTTATCCGTACGGTAGAAGTTACGTGAAAGTGGGTGGGGGGAGACATTTAAATGGGCATTTGAGGGCGCAGTTAGATAAGAATGTACGTACGTTAGTAACAAACGTGCGTAAGTACACACGTAGGGCCTGATCCAGAGTTCGCCCAGGGGGAGTGCCAAGGTAAGTGAACGCCGATACGCTGTGCTTTAGTAAGCACAGCGCATCGGCGTAACTCTGGATCAGGCCCATTGTCTCTGCGGTGTAAAGGGATGTGGATGTGAACATTGAGATGATGTTTATTTATATGTTTATAGAGTTGTTTTCCATTAATTCAGAAACAGACTTACAAAAGTATGTACAACTCTACATAAAGCCCTGTATACAATATTTTTATTCAGTAAGTATATTTATTAAATGTTCATGTAGAAATTTGGTTGTAATATGCTTTTCCTGCTAATTATCCCTCATTGTCATCGCAGTCTTGGTCATCCAATATTTTAATGAAGAATAAATGTTGTCAGTAAAGCATGGTACACACTGGGGATTTTTCACACCATTATTTTGCACTTTGTGTCTTAAAATTTATCATTTAACAGTGACAGTCATATTGTAGCATCATTTTAATACGCATAAGCGTATTAAAATACAGAACGCAATCTTGTAACTACAATAAGAGAGCATAACGTAATACAGACAGCGTCCTAGTCCCTAATATATACTGCACCCAAGTGACTTCCATACATTACAGACTACATCTTTGTCACCACCTTACAATACAAACTGCATCCTAGTCACCACTGTATAATACAAACTGCAACCTAGTGACCGCCACTATACAGAGCTGACCATATCCTAGTGAACACCATACAATACAAACTGCGTTCCAGGAACTCATGAAGCCACTTATTCTAATTTTTTTTAACCTTGTACATCCCTCAATTATAATTCCTTGTCCTTATACATCCAACAGTAGCGGAATACCTGTGTATCTACAATGTGTGCAAACTAGAGCCTTGTAGAGCAGTATGGTAGTGGGGAGAGCACCTCTTCAGCCCTGTGCCTCCTTGCAATGCATCTCCCCCCAGCTTATCGCATTGCGCCATCCCTGTTTGGAACGAAGATGTGTAAGTGTGCCCTCTGCAGTGATCTTGCCTGACCGTTGCAAAGTACAAGACATTGATTGTTGCATCTTTTAAACTTTCTAAAAGATGCAATCAGATGATGTCACGATCTTTCCTTCAACATGCAGTAGGGCCGCCTGGGCATATCGTTGTGGCAGGGGATTGTGGGGCAGATTCCCCTGAAAAAACTAGTGTGTATGAAGACATAAGTCAGCGGACCACAGAACAGGATTTCAGAAGGAAGTAAAAATCTTTCAGAGTTCATCAGTTCACTTGAAAAGCTCCAGTGTGTACCCTGCTTAAGTGTGAACAGTGCCACAAGCTAAGCATGTCTCTTTTGGAGAAAGCTTCTGGATTGTCCCTTTCATCATCATTGTTAATCTATAAAAAGAACATAGCCACATTAATTAAAAACACCAATAAAATAAAACATACACCAAAAACAAAAAAATAAACTTAAGGACTTCTAGTTTAGTCATATAAAGAGAGACATAAATGAAGTATATTATAATGCAGCTTACAGCTTGTATACTGAATGGCACTAATACTGTGCTAATGTGCAAACCTGGTTATAGTAGGTTAATTATTTACAATGGTGATATTTGAGAGAGAGAGAGAGAGAGATGGATGGTGAGCTGCACTTAGCCAGTCCGTAAATGGCTGTAACGAGTCTTTGGTATAGCATTTCAGTTTTATTGAACTTTCTTCAGGAACATTTGCCTGTATAGTACTTATAGTATGTGCTGCTCAAATTGTCTCAGGGTCTTCCCAGCATAGTAGAAACCTTATTACTAGATTATTGTGTAGACGCCGAAATTTGTTGCGCATATATGTGGGTGGCGAATATTGTACACTTTGTGTGCGTGGCTAAAGTTGATGCAGGAATCCTACCTGCATTTTATGCAATTCAGGGAACTGAAGCATCTGGGTTTAGTTTATAGGTCAAATATTTGTGATGTGTCCTGACACTGTCTCAACTGGTCTGTGCTTTTATTATAATGAATATTTTTATTTAACTTTTTGTGCATTAGAAAATGGTTTCTTTTCAATGATGTTTTTAGCAAATGGTATTTTTTGTTGTCTTACGTGAAATCACCTTAGATATGCATGCTGACTCCTAAGGCATACAATCTCATTGACTCTTGAAGTAAGTGGACGTTTGGAAAGGCATGCTAGGTCTAGTCTCGCATAAAAGATGACATCATGTACAAGCAGTGTCAGCCCTGGTGGGTCTGTTGTGATTGATGGAGTGCATGGCAAGAGTGCAACATTCATGCAAAAATTCATGTTTGACATAGGAAATGCCCAAGTGTAATGTGAGTCTGCAAACTTTGTTACAGCAGATTGAACAAGAGATACCTATGAGTTTACAACCTTGGTTTACAAGCTCCTGTGCTTAAGGCAATTCTTATTCCAAAATATGTCATTGCCATCAATTTAGCATTTGTTTTTAATTAATGTTTTAAAGTGAATATACACTGACCTGAGTTAAAAAGTTTAATACTCCTTAATTTATAATAAATCATTGGATGTTGTGGTTTTGTATTCTGTAGCACTGTGTAAAGTGGTGATCTGAAGTGACACAATAGTTGTAAATGTCTTCTCTCAGCTCCTACTGGAAAATATTTAGCAGTGGAAACTATTTGGCACTGTGTA
>WWET01000909.1:115453-144700 GCA_011038615.1 Limnodynastes dumerilii | reverse complement strand
GCCTTCAGCCGGCGTAAGGGAGAGTTAATACGCTCCTACAAGGGGGAGTGTCGGGCCAGAGCAGCGATGTTACGCTGAGCGCTGCAGCGCTCAGTGTAACATCGTAGCTCTGGATCAGGCCCATAAAGTATAACAGTGTATATTAAATATGTATACACATGTATAATTATAAGAATGCAAAGTTCAAGTGGCAAATAATGGAACGATATGTGGTTAAAATCCTAAATAAACTGAATAAAAAAGATAATAAATATATGCATAAAATAAATGTTTATTTATAGGTAAGGATATGCTAAACTTAAAGATTTAATTAATGTAGGGGAAGAAAAAAATCACATTCCAAATGTCATACATATCCTAAAAAGTCATGTATTACAATCCAGGAAACTCCAAACAATCAAAAAGATGAAATAATGAAAAGAAAAAAAGTCCCAAATATAAGAAATTCAGTGTCGAGATGTATCCAAGAAGTGGAGTCTAAAACTCCTCCAGATGTATTGTCCCCGCCGACGCATTTCAAATCAAAGTTTCTTTATCAAGGCGATTCCCCTTACCCTATCCCAGATCACCGAACATCTAAGGAATTGTGTAAACAACTACTTTGCTTTGGACCATTTTTTCTATTTGGAATTTTCTCCACTTTCCTATGTGTGGATGTTTTATTTTGGGCTCATTAGGCTTATTAGAACTTATATATTTTTTTTTTCATCAATTTATATGTACCCACATTCCTTGGATACATCTTGATACTCAATTTCTTGTATTTGGGACTGTTTCCTTTCAATTGTTTGGTCTTTTTGATTGTTTGGAGTTTCCTGAATTGTACTACACGACTTTTTAGGATATCTATGACACTTGGAATAATATTGTGATTCTTTCTCCTCCTATATAAATTGAGTCTTTAAGCTCAACATATCCTTACCTATACATATATATTTATTTTTGATTCTTTCTCCTCCTATATAAATTCATCCCTCTTACTTAGTGTGATGGTTCATGTGAGCAGGGCCCTCTATCCTAGTGTTGTTCCCTCCTCCACCACTCCCCCCTCACTCTATACCCTCTTTTCCCTATCCTACCCTTTTACTCCATCCCCACCTGGTGGCTCCCTCTCAACCTCTCATTACGCTCTATCCTCTCCTCCCTGATCTGTCAAGCTTGACACTTTGCATTTTGACTTGCTGTCTGTGCTTGCTTCACTTTATTGTTTTTTGTTATGTTTTTATATTTATATTGTATTTGAATATGTACTATGCTGTCCATGCCTACCCTGTATGTACTGTATTTTGTACGGCACTGTGGACACCTTGAGGCGCCTTTATAAAGAAATATATTAATTTACACCCTGCCACTTGAACTTTGCTTTCTCATACATGCGTTTACATATTTGATATACACTGTTGCACTTTATGGATCAGATTCACTTTACCATTGACCTACTTTACAGAGTGCCCACTATACCTATCTGTATCATCTGCCTATTTCTTTTGGCGAAGGAGTGAGGTGGCACTCTCCTTGGTGTGAGAGACTCCTTTTTTTTCTAGCTTAGGTCGCATATAATGCAATATGGACAGCTACTATTTGTCACATTACTGGTCAGATTGTTTTTATATTTGTGTTCTATACGGATAGAAAACTAGGGTGTTATTTAAATCAAAGTGTGATTTCTGGATAAGCTAATACATGTTTCTGTAAGCTTCTGATTGAACTCCCCCTTACAATCTTGGTCTTTGAACACATTTCCAGTGCTATTTATACAGCCGCAAATGTTGTATTTGTTTCTATATTTTAGTGGAAAATACTTTACAGTAGTGCAGGCTTTTGTGAGTATCTGTTTCTATACGCATCACTGCCAGTGAGTGTTTTTAAAATATATAATTCTGTTCTCCAGATTCTAAGGTCTGCTTATGAAAAAACAAAACTGGCTATATGTAATTGGTTTGTATACAAAAAATAGCAAAACAAAATGATCGTTTATTGGTTCTGTATGTGCTGTTGTAGGTAGACTTTGTATGCTTGGGCATAGGGTCAGCAGTCAGCCCTTGTGGAAGTGACTTGTGTGTGACAAGCAACCTCTGTTTTCATGTTGTTTTCTTACCTCTGGTCTCTGAGTGCCATGTTACACTTTACGGGGTAGATCCAGAACTACGTTTGCCGTACGTTTACTTGCATAGCGTATTTACGCGTGCGTACCTTCTATACACTCCCCTAGGCACACCCTTTGAATGTACGTATTTTGTCAAGATACGCTACACCTACCTTACCTTAACTTTTGCCAACGTAACCGCAGTGATCCACACACGTACGTATGGGCAACGTAACCGCAGTCATACGCACACGTACGTGTGGGCAACATGAATTTACGCAGCTAAGCACGCCCATACTGTACACTTTAAATACAACCCATCGACTGCTTCACGTATTTCACACGTAATTTGGACTAACGTAAAATCGGCATGCACACATGTAAGTATTTACGTGACACATATGTGAATGGCCCATACGTTCACAATTACGTTACTGTGCGTATTTCCTATGGTGAGCATGCGCAGTACTTACCAAAAGGCGATTTTACGTCTCCGCCACGCGTAAATTCGCTGACAAGTGTTGTTCTGGATCTGGCCCTACAACTGTAATCTGACAATTCTTTTTGTTCTGTTTTACTGTGTTATAGTTTTGTTGCTCATATAGTGTCCTATTTTTATTGTGCAGTGTTAAGATTGCAGGGTGGTATTTGAAGGTGAAATTAGGCTAAAAAGACTTCAGGCTGCTATCTCAGTACATTTGTGGGATATGGTGATACTGGGCCGGATTCACAGAACCGATTTTTCTACTTTTTCGTGCATATTTTTTTAGGTACAGTTGAACTGCGCATGCGTAGTAACCTTTTTAATGCAATCTAGTTGGATTTAGGCACAGAAGTCCATCACGCACAGATTTGTAAATCTGACTTAGTGACATATGTACTTAGTTCCGTACGTGCGTAGTTTAGTGAAAGTGGGCGGGGGGAGGCATTTAAATGGACTAATATGGGCGCGGTTAGTCATGTACACTTGTACGGAAAGAAAAATACGCATGTAACTACACACGTAGAGTTAAGGTTGCCCTATGGACGTGTAAGTCATCAAAAATCGTCCTTGTGAGGGGATTGTCATGGGTGTTGCCTTGCCACATACGTGCGTATATTTGTGTACTTTATAAAAACGGATCTGTGAATACGGCCCACTGTCTTGATGAGTGGACAGGGAATTTCCTTTATGGATAGAGTTCTAGCTTAACCCTTTCCTAGGAGATGCTAATGAATATGGCTTCCTCACCTTTGCCAACCAAAATGGATGGGAGTTGTCAGCACAAATTGTTCTAAAAGTTTTAACCTCTTTTGTCAAACATGTACCACTAAACATTGTGTTTAGCGGTATAGTCCTATAAAGTGATCAGGTCATTTTTCTTCATAGTAATGTGAGGATAACTTATAACTTAACTTTACATACCTTTGAGCAACAGTATTTGAGTTTACAGAAAGCATGACTTTCCATGTCTTTATTTTCAGACGGCTAATGACACTTAATTCATGTGCTTCTATGAAGCTAGATGTCCATTACCACCGAAAACAGGTGAGCTTTCAAAGAATTGTGTACACACAAGCATGTAATAAAAGTCTAGTAAAATGAGAGGGTTTGCAGTTGGACCTGTGTGAACACATACAACTGTCAGTTACCATTGTTGTACATAAATAAGAGTGATATAAACATTTTACAGAGGCTCCTAAACCAGACATATCCATGTCATTTCCATTAAAATGTAAAAGTATATAATGCTCAGAAGCGAGCTGGCAACATTTAGCCTGGAGGAAGAACATAAACAAGCAGCTTCAGTTTTTCTACCATCCACTAAAACATAAAAACAGGAATGAGAAAACCTACAAAATGCTCTGAACACTGATCATATTCTAATTTAAAACATTCAAGCAAACCACACCGATATTAAAGTCATTTGCAAACTAATCAAAATGCTCTTATGTTATGCAAATCTTTCAGTACATTGAATTCTTTTGATCATTGCCTCCCGCATTAACAGCAGATCCCTGATCTGACACCCTCTTCATTAAAATATACCAGAAACAGAAAAAAATGTCTCCAGTGACTAAATACAACCTAAGGCACCTTATCTTAAAACAAATCTAGAGCTTAACAGCAGAAAAAACCAAAATAACAAAAATATGATTAAAAAAGAATGTATATTTTAAAAATAATAGGCTTCTTGAAAGAAATATAATGACTAATGAAATACACAATAAACATATCGCAAAGTGGCCACGTGCTAAAGCTAAACTAAAGTTTCATTAGTTATCCTGAATTAATAAATATTTTTTTTAAATGTATATATTCTTTTAATCATATTTTTGGCACTTGGTCTTTATATATTTCTTTATTAAAGTTAGACTTTAGATATGACCTCAGCTTATTACAATCAGATAGCAGATCAGACCCCAGATCTGATCATAGACCTAAAAAGCCACAAGGGACAAATGAGTTGCCTTAAGTCAGAAAGTATCAGCTTAGTAGAGTGCTAAATCTTACAGAGGACATAATAAAGATATGGAAAAAGTTCTAAAACATACATATAAAAAATATTCACAACTCAAAAACCGTATGTATATAAAATTTGTGGACACATTAAATCAAATATAAATATAAAATCTATACTGAAAAATGGATAAATATACATATAAATCACAGTAAGAAATGTACTTGAGATAAACCCAGAAGACAAAGACGTTATTCCTCCAAGCCATTCTGACCTCTTCATTACAGAGCTTAGAACTCCTTCACTTTCTTATTAAAAATCTTACCCAAGAACAGATGTCCTCATCTCCTTAATAAAATCCCACTTCCTTTTAAAAACAGTGTTTAATCCCCACATGTATTGATAAATCACACCAATTCAGACCCTACCCCAATTACTTATCAAACAAAAGGCCCTTCCCCTCTGTAATAAAAATTAGACCATCATCATCATTATCATCATCAAAAGTCAACTCCTAGATCACTCCATTTTCCACCTCCCTTTTAAACATGAAACCCCCAGGCATCTCTTACCTGTCTTTTTCTCCATCTCCTTATGAAAGCTTCCCTCTTCCTACATTGTACACGCTGAGTGATAGGCAGCCATAGAAAAGAATAGGAAGCAGCCTGGCTGTAGCGTGTTTAAATCATCTTGCAGCTTCTTGGCCATCAAGCATTTTTAGGCCTAAAAAAACTAAAATTGTATCAGCCCAGAGGGCATGTAGCTAGTGACCCACCCTGCCATTTATATTACTATAGCGTATAAAATATGTAGTAAGTAGTAGTAAGATAGACCATATATTTTGCTTATATACTGTATATTTTTAAATATGATCTGTGACCAACTACAATTGCAATCTGAAGCATGTTTGCTGTATGTTGTCATTTTTTAGATCTTTTCCTTGTCAATCTTTGACTTTTTTTTTTTTTATCTTATTTTTTATGTTGACTGACTAAAAAAATTTATTTGTTTCCCCTGTAGAATGAAGACTCTGATGATGATGATCAGTGTGCAATCAGTGATCGCTGGGCCTACCAGAGGGACCAAGGACGCTGGTCTCGTCTGGATTCTATTGAACTTCTTACTCCAAAATTTGATGGGCCACCTACCATGAAGAGCACCTCCAGTAGGGATAGTATCTTGACAGACTTGAGCACAGAACTTGAGGCCACCTCTCTGCAGAGTGCAGGAAGCAGCCGAGGAATTATGGACATAGTTGTCACTCCCCCTTCCGAGCTATCATCTTCTTTGTCTTGTTCGCCAGCTACCACCAAGTCATGCAGAAGTCTCAGTGACCAGTCCCTAGCATCTCGCCAACGAGGATTAAAAGAGAAAATAAAGAAAAGGAAGTCAAAGGGCTTTTTGAAACGAATGGAGTCTTTACGCAAGAGAGAAAAGGATAAAGCAAAAAAAGACCTAGTAAAAGGGGTTCCTAATAATCTGGAGCATAGTAGTAGAGAGGAAATAGATTTCCCAAGCCAATGTGATGATGATGGGGACGTTTTTGCATATGATAAAGATTTCCTTCATCCTGGTTGTTGGACTAAATGTGCATCTAGCGGTAATATCAGAAAATCACAGTTGGATGGTCAGCGTAGGGGTGTTTATTTAGAAGACTTGGAAATGTTAGGAAAAGATGGAATGCGTCATAGACTGTCACAAAAGTCTGATCGTCTTGTAAGCATACCAACGGACCACAAGCCTGGCACTTTTCCAAGATCTCTCTCCATTGAGAGTTTGTGCCCAACATCTCACATACCCTTGGAGACTTGGAAGATGGGCAGTAAATCTTTAGGACACTCTGTATGTAGTAGTATGGACTCCCATGGTCTTGAATGTAGACCGAGAAGAGGGTCATATAGTTCTATGGGAAGCCGTTCAAGCATTTATGATAACGTACCTGCCTCACTGACAGGTAGTGAGGATCTCTTAGAACTAGGTGGCAATGGTGAACTTTTTGGACACCTGGATGATGTTCTTGATCATGTTAAGGGTTTACAAAGGATGGTGGAATTATGGTCCAGAACAGTGTGTCCAGAGCTTGAAGAAGAAGAAGAGACAGACTTTGGCAGTGAACAAATTAGTCACCTTGGTTATGAGGAGAGGTCAATATCTGATGTAGGAACTTCAGCCAGTGACTTTGACAGCATTGGCAATTCACTCAATGAGACAGAAGAGGCAGAAATGAGGGAAAGAAGAGATTCTGGAGTTGGGGCATCTTTAACTAGGCCTTGCAGGTGGGTCCTAAGCACATACAAACATTTGTGATGTAAATCTAATTGAGCATTATTGTGTACATAAGTTACATCTTTAAGAGCGAAACCAAAATTCTTGGTAGGTACTTTCTTTGCAAGATAGTAAGCAAATAAAATATTAAGGCCTTAGTTCAGATACATTATTAAATCCACATCATTCATAACAATCAGTTGGCCGGTCCCAAAGTTTTGATGGATGATTGGGTTTTGAGGATTTGAGTATGGGAGTAAATAAGCTGATTAATTCTCGAAACATTGGATGCACTGTTTTTAAACACATTCAGCTGATTCTCAGTGTCATTAATGTTGCCCAGTCATTGAGCAGAGATCTCATTTTTTGCTGAGGAATCTCCTGAAGCCAGTTACAGAAATCTTCATAACTTTTAATCTACATTTGACTACTCTTGTAGAACGTTATTTTAATATTCATGTCTTGCTTTTTGGTTTGTGCCTAGTTTTAAAGTAGGTAGAACATATTAAAAGCCTTTTGCCAATCAGAATTCAATTAGTGCTACATAATATTTCAAGAACTTAATGTGTTGATCTTTTGGAAGGCAGTGCCCTGTCTACTGTGTGATTAGACTATTGTAGGAAGGGACTGCTATGGACAAGACTAATTTTATGAGGACACAAATACAATATTCCACTGACAAATTATCACTTACCTCCATTTAAAAATAACATATGTTGGACCAAATCCAGAATTTAGCATAACCAACAATTTTTGTATTCTGATGCATAAGTACTCTGTGTAACCATTCTGCGTGTACGTGCACATGAAGGTTACGCATCTGAATGCACTACTTACGATTCAGAATTACAAACTGTAAGTCTTTCCGATACCGCCATGTGTACTGGATGGTCCAAGGTACAGAAGTTATGTACGTGCAAGGAGAGAGCATTACCTTTACATGTACAGAATGTAGGATCGAAGTTTGCGTAAGTTTAATTCTGCTTTGGACGCATAAGAGCCTGTACTCTTAAGAGCCTGGATCTGCTTTGTTAACTGTAAATGGTTCTTAACATTACATCTTGACCATATGCTTTGAGCAATATACGGTCACAGAAGACCATTTCTATGTAAATGTGGCCTTATAAAGATAGTGAGTAATATCTCAATGCAACGATTTGACATGCACCATTTTAAGGCAGTGAGCAGGGCTGAGAGGTTTTTTTTCATGCCCTTCCCTTGCTGTTGTCCATTGGTCCTTATCAAGATCTCTTGGAGAGCAGGTTAAAATATATGTGTGAATAAAATCATTTTGCTTTCGAGTCCTTCTTTCTGAATTTGTTTCTGTCTGGTTTTGCATATTGCTGTTATTTGACCCAAATGTTAAGAATTTTTGTAGGGCTTTCTGTAAGAATACATGAGTTTTCTATGGCAACAGATATTACTAGGGAAGTTCTGTTATTTACAGACCAATGATCAACTATGAACCATCAACAGCCAATTTCATTAGATTCCCCGGCTCTTTTATTAGTAGTGGTATTTGCAGGTTTATCTATCCAGCATTATGATATTTAGAGGGATTATTAGATATTAATACAGATATATTATGACACTAATCTTGTGTGAACATTTGCAAGCCATGGAGCAGATTGAGACCCTTGCACCTGCTGTGCTCGGGGCTCAGAGTTTAGCGACAGTAGAGATCCAAAGCCGAATTCCAGGTGTATCCAGCTTTCTGTGTGTATGAATGGAGACCGCTCTCCTAGCACACATCCTACACATTGACTTAATATTTCCTACACTGTTCCCATGTAAAATGGGCTCATAGAGTTATGTAAATAGGTGTGGGTGGGCAGCAAGGACGGCCCTTTTCCAATAGCGCCGTTCTATACCAGCCAAATTTGAATTGGAAATACAAAGAAAACTAGACAGGGCCGGTGCTCTGGAATAAGAATAGCCACTAGCAATTCTAGCTAACAATATATTAATATAAGTATCCACAGCAGCCAAGGTATTGGGTTGTGAAGCCCTTGGTGCAACTTGAAAAAAAACAACAAAAAAAACAACAACAAAAAAATAACTGTAACATAACAAAAATCTGTATGGTTACGAAAGCCAACCTGGATATGCAATGATTTTATAATGACAAAGCTAACTGGATTTAAATAATGGCAATGTTCAGTCTCTTAATTAGCAGCACTTAACACAAACTCAGCTCCTAGATAAAGATAATATATGTCCATTCAGTGATCTTTTCCAAAATGGACAACAGAATCAGTCTGTTGATATAGGCACAACAACCAGTCACTTCCAATATATAATGTATCCGCTTCACATATGGCTTAGAATTGGTCATAGGTTGCCCTTTGAATGGTTCTAGTAAAGTTGCCAGTAAGGAAACAACGTATCTCAATAGTGGGATAGCTCTCACCACTCAGAAGGGGTCCTGGGGGATTACATTAGCCGCAGCAATGCTGGGCAGATAATTGTCCAGCTTTCCCTTCCCAACTGCACCTTCACTCAGGATGTACTTGTAGCGTTCCACTATGTTATGGATGGTGGCACGTGCACCTACCAACCATGACCAGAAACAATGTGTCTCTTTTGTTTTGTGCTGTTAAAGAACTATTCACACTTAGGATCCACAAAGTTTCTTTACAGTATAGCTTTTATCCATCAACAGGTTGGTCACAATGTAAAACCTTTCTGACACGTTTCTTTCCTTATAGAGATTTCATCAGAGATAAATAGCTTTTTGTCTAAAGCACTTTTTAAAGCCCAGCATCCACCTATTAATTACCCATCACCTGAATAGGGGCAAGTGCACAGAAAATGAATCCACAGTATGCATTAGTATATATCTGGACTTAAATAGCGCTTTTTACTTCATTTTAAACTAGTTCAGGTCATTGCACAGCATTAAACAATCTCCATAACAGCTCTAAAAATAATAATACAAATTACTAATTCAATTCATACACTTTGACATATGAACCTCTCGTCACATTATAAGCATATGATTTGAATGAACAATTTGTATTATGATAATTTTTAGAGTTAAGTTTTCAAGAGTTTTCATACTTACCCATTCATTAATAAAATCTTATTAGCGATATTTTCAAAATAGAGAGAGACGAAAATGGTCTTTTGGCTGTCTTTATCTTGGAAACAGCGCGCTCTCTGTACGGAGACTGCATCCCATGTAAATGTACTACTAGAACACTAAAAATGTAGGTACCATTTATAGATTCACTTGTCAGATATTTGACGTGTAGGTAAAAGCAGACTTGAATTTGAACTATATGTATTAACAGGGTTAAAATGAAGAATTCCATAGTCACTGATGCACTCTCTCTCCACAGGAAGTTGCGCTGGCACAGCTTCCAGAACTCTCATCGTCCAAGCCTCAGCTCGGCATCCCTGGAGATTAACAGGCAATCGGCAGCACAGCTCAACCTTCTGCAGAAGTTATCCTTGCTTAGACTCACTGCTATCATGGAGAAATACTCTGTGCCCAGCAAGCAGGGGTGGGCGTGGTATGTAGGACTTGTCCGTATCTCTTATTGTTAGGCCTTAAAATCATCATATACACTTTCCAAAGTGAAATCGTAAAATAAAGTATAATATAATACTATAGTGCTCACACTATTACTTTATGAAAAAGTTCAATGAATGTTGTCAGAAATTGTTTTCCTACTTGTGAGCACAACTGTATATAACAATACTGCTGCAATGTGTCAATTGTAAGAAAATGCTCTTATGTGAACCAGACACAGAAACAGTTGTATGCTATGACACCCAGAGCCTCTGGTGCCATGCATTTGCCAGAAGGAAAAGGTATAAACATGAAAGGCAGATTAGGTGTATTGTGACATTCATCAGGTGTATACTGTCTTACACTCATTTGCCATTTGCCATATGCAGGTTCATCAGCTTTAAGTTAATCAGCCGTTTTTATTGTTCTTAAAATGATCGGTAATCTATTTAAATGAGAACTAACCATGAAATAAAAGTGATTTGCTCTTCATTATTTTAAGTGTTCTTGAATCTGAATATATAATACATTATATTTATAACATTATAACAATAGCATATAGTTAATGGTTTTGAGAAGTTTTTTTTCTGTGTAGCCTCTTCACTGTGAATCAGTGTTATACTTTACCCAAGAGCTGTTCATAATACCTATAGAAATGCTGGAAAATACCAGTGTCAGATTCCTAGAACAACACACAGCTGAATCTACAAATGATTTCAGTCCTTCAGCTGCCTTGTCTCTCTTATTTTGTTATTTGTAATTATCAAACAAAGTAAGTGTAATGTTTGCAACCAAAGAGTAGAGCTGTAATTTTGTGATTTTTTTTTAAAATTAATATTTCTTTAGCAAATCGAGTGATCAATGGAAAATCAATTTACCACAGTTATTATTTTTCTCAAATGAATGCTTTCATAGATCTTTTTCTTTTAAATGTAAACTACAGTTTCCTACATCAGGAATTTAAAATGCCTTTCTATACAATATGAACTTTTTGCATAAGCTGAATATCTTAATTTGAGAATATATATAGATTGCTAACAAGTTGCAAGCAATGTGTAGAAGCTAGGTGTAGCACTGTATTTTAAATTGCCTCTAGTTCCCTCTTGTGGTGAAAAATAAATATGAATTCTATTCCTGTCCCACATAATGAAATTAATTATATTTACTGGTTACAGATTTGAGAATTAGCTCTCTGGTAAAATCATGCCCTGCAGGTGTATACAAATATAAAATGTGCAGATAAAAGAAGAGCCGACCAGGGTTGTGTTTTAAAGAAGTAAAAATAAAGCTATTTTTGTAATTTTATAATGTGTGCAATACAAACAGCATTTCTACGCTTGGCAAAAAACTGAAAATCATACCTTGAATTGCCAAGTTTTGTCCAAAAGTAAATAGCTGTATTGGAATTTATTCTTAGGCCCTTGGTGTGAAGAAGAAAAAAATAAAATATAATTTAGATTAACTAATGATTTAATTCTGACAATTTTTTTTCAAATAATATTATTTTGATTTTTAGGACTGTCCCCAAGTTTATGAAAAAGAGTAAAGTTCCAGACTACAAAGGAAGAGCTGTGTTTGGGGTTCCTCCAATTGTAAATGTGCAAAGGACAGGACAGCCCCTTCCACAGAGTATTCAGCAAGCTATGCGCTATATCCGCAGCCAATGTTTGGACCAGGTATTTAAGCACTAGTGCAATGACTGGCTGTCTTACTAATGATCTGTGCTTATGTTAAAATAACATGTTTATTGTTTCCCAGGTGGGAATCTTTAGGAAATCTGGTGTAAAGTCTCGAATCCAGGTTCTGCGTCAGATGAATGATGCCTCCCCTGATAATGTCAGCTATGTAGGACAGTCTGCATATGATGTGGCAGATTTGCTAAAGCAGTATTTCAGGGACCTGCCAGAGCCAATCTTCACAAGCAAACTGACTGACACCTTCTTGCAAATTTACCAGTGTGAGTATTTGTTTTTTACAGCAGTGTCACCACAAGAGAATATAATACAGATTTGTTTCCCCCATAATAAACTGTCGCCTCGATTGTTAGTTTACATATGTTATTATAAATCTCACACTCCCAGCAATCCCTGCTAGAAACGAAATCCTCACAGTTTTTATTTATTGTACATTACATGTATGCATTTAAGCAGTTTCCCCTGGCTCCTTTGCAGTCAAACAGTGCCACATTTAAATGGTGTGTTGGCAATTATTGATCCATTTGTTTTTTTTACTTGTTTGAAATTTGTGTAGATAGTCTATTTTCGGGATATAATTACATACAATAGTATTGTGGTCATCAATAATTGACTTTTATCTGCAGATTTTACACAAACAACACTGATAAATAAGCTGTGTTTCCTGTGTATAGGGGTCTATCTCACCGGGCCGATTCACAAATATGTATTCACTCTCATGATGCTAGCTAAGGTGCTTATTGCCAGGAAATGGATGATGGACAATTCTCCACATGTGGAGAACTGGATAGCTCTGGCTAGTCATACATACATACATACATACATACTGCTGACCAGAGGCATAACTAGACTTGGTGGAGCCCAGGGCAAGTGAAAAAAATGCGCCTCCACGCTTGTTTTAAAACATAATATCATTATGGTGCCCCCTTGCACCTGGGTGTGCAATGGCGCCCAGGGTATGTGCCCTATAAAACTCGCCCTAGTTACGCCTGTGTTGCTGCCATGTTTCATAAATTCTGGGCAGATTGTTCTTATTGGTCAGGCCAGTGTGCCCTCAACTCTCACTCTCACTCACCCTTGGCCTTGGGTATTGGGACACCATGATGGTACATTCTGATCTCTGCGCAACCACTTTCCTGGGACAAATGTGTTGTGTACATTCCTAATTGTGTAGCACCACGACGATTGCTAGGCTGGCCAGGGCAGACGTTGTGCTTCTCCATCACACACAGAGATTAAGACCCTTATCCTAGAGAATGTCAAATATATTTATATCAATGTTGTCACTGTTTGCCATGCAATAATATGGGACTCCACTTATGTAAGGCACTCTGAGAAATCTTCATGATATACCTGGTAATGTTTGCTTTGTTTTTTTTCATTCCGTATGTTTTAATAATTTTTTTTAATTAATTTTTTTTAATCAATAATAAAATATTGATAAAACATCAATATAAAAATCTGCATTAAAAAAGTAAATAATTTGAATGCCAAATGCTGTATACTTGCCAAATAAATAGGAATATACATAATTTTGTTGTTCAGCGGTTAAATGGAAGGATATGTGATATATTTACAATGATATAAATATGTTAAGGGAATTTACAGCAGTTATTTTGAAATCAACTTCTGCTTTTTGCCTCTCTCTAGTTGTGCCCAAGGATCACAGGCTACGTGCCGTGCAGGCCGCAATCTTGCTGATGCCAGACGAGAATAGAGAAGTTTTGCAGACGTTACTATATTTTCTGAGTGATATATCCTCTGCTCAAGAGAACCAGATGACACCTGGCAACCTGGCCGTGTGCTTGGCTCCTTCTGTCTTCCATCTTAACATCTCCAAGAAAGAGACGTCGCCTCGGTGAGCTCTACCTTTTTTTTTTTTTTTCAATCCCCAAGAGAATATCTTTATTAGCTAGATCACATAAATTATAATTGACACTACTCACAGAAGCAATTTGAGAAGATATAATGCACATTATGACCATGTCTGTAAATTACATGAGATATAGGGGCTGATTCAGAGATGCGATTGCGAAAAGATCGCAAATATACGCACCTTTGCTAAGATCTTAACAGGTTCCAGCCCACTGCAAAAACAGACACTCCCCTTGCAAACAGCGGTGGATCTTAAACTTAGACCACCATTGACTTGCCCTAACTATACGCTGTCATTTGGGATCTTAAGTGACGTGGTAGCGTTCATTTAAGATCCTAAGTGTCAGCCCGCGCCCACTTTCCCTCATTTCCCTGCCTCCCCCCGCCCATTTCCATGCAAATCCTTAAGATCTTAAGTGCTTGCGTGCGATTCAAACTTACGCTCTTAGCGAATTTACGCTCCTAACCGCTACGTAAACGGCGTTGCACTATTACTATGCATGCGCAGTTTTGCGAATTTTCTAGGACCTTAAATATACGCACCTAAGTGCCGTGGAAATCGCATCTCTGAATCAGGCCCATAGCTCTCTTCTTGGGCTAGATTTACTAAGTTGTGGGAAAGGGAAAATGGAGATGTTGCCTGTAGCAGATTATAGCTCTCATTTTTCTATTACATCTCCACTTTTCCTTTCCTGCAGCTTAGTAAATCTGGCCTCTTGTCTTATGAGCACAGCCTCCTATCATATGACATACTTGACTATATACTTGTAAACCATGTCTAAGTATCAGCAAATTACTCTGGGTTTTCCTATAGGATCATGCAGAAGAGAGGAGCATCTGGAAAACCAGATCATAAGGATCTCAGTGAGAACTTAGCTGCGACACAAGGATTGCTTCACATGATCACGGAGTGCAAGAAACTCTTCCAGGTGAGTGTGTGGAAAGCCATTTTAAAGTACTGAGCACCTAGCATTATGTATCCTAAAAATATGCATGCTACTTCATGTGAAAACGGATCTGTGAATACAGCCCCAGGTCCTTTGGGGGTAAGGGAAAAACAGGTGCAAATGTACAGCTCGGCTATACCATTTTGCATTGCAAGGGGTGCTAATTAATTAAAATTCTTTTGCATTCAGGTAAAATAATTTAGTTTTGTAAATGGAACTCGCATACTGTATAACTGCTGTTTCATTTGTAAATCACATTGCAACATGGATTTTTCTCTGGTGTACACTTGCACCTGTTTTGCAGGTGTAAGTGCAGCTTTGGATCAGCCTTTATATGAGATAATATTCCAATTCCTGTCTTTTCGTGGGTAGTTTGCTTGATAACGTAGAATGGAAATGAACTTGTTAAAAGAAAACATGGTCTGTCCTCCCCTTCTCTCCTGGGTAAACCAACTTTTGGCTGTTGGCATATATAGTGAGGGGACCCCACTGCTGCAGGGCGCCAGTGGCGAATTTGCCATTCTTGGTGTTCTCTGGCAAATGCCAAAGTGCCAAACGTCCTGCACGGTGTTGGGCTGTACGCACAACTCACACCTGTGGACATGGGGCCCTCATACCACCCTCATGGAGTCTGTTTCTGACCGTTTGAGCAGACACCTGCACATTTGTGGCCTGCTGGAGGTCATTTTGCAGGGCTCTGGCAGTGCTCCTCCTGTTCCTCCTTGCACAAAGGCGGAGGTAGCGGTCCTGCTGCTGGGTTGTTGCCCTCCTACGGCCTCCTCCACGTCTCCTGATGTACTGGCCTGTCTCCTGGTAGCGCCTCCATGCTCTGGACACTACGCTGACAGACACAGCAAACCTTCTTGCCACAGCTCGCATTGATGTGCCATCCTGGATGAGCTGCACTACCTGAGCCACTTGTGTGGGTTGTAGACTCCGTCTCATGCTACCACTGGAGTGAAAGCACCGCCAGCATTCAAAAGTGACCAAAACATCAGCCAGAAAGCATAGGAACTGAGAAGTGGTCTGTGGTCAACACCTGCAGAACCATTCCTTTATTGGGGGTGTCTTGCTAATTGCCTATAAGAACTGTTGTCTATTCCATTTGCACAACAGCATGTAAAATTGATTGTCAATCAGTGTTGCTTCCTAAGTGGACAGTTTGATTACACAGAAGTGTGATTGACTTGTAGTTACATTGTGTTGTTTGAGTGTTCCCTTTATTTTTTTGAGCAGTGTATAATCCAAAGATAAATGAATATAAAAATAAAAATCTGTAATTGTTTTTATCCATTGGTAAGCCTTGGGAGCTGCTTCTGCCGTTAAGCGGTCTGCCAAATCACATGCAAATCAAGTAATAAAAAATGAAAAAGAAACCCCAAGGTGACTCAAATTTCAGTAAATTACAGAAGTAATAGAAATATGGAAAGCACATGACATACTGCTTTACAAAACTAAATTGAACTACAATAAACTAAAAGAATACTGGTAATTTTATTTATGACAATAACAGACAATGAATAAAACATGTAGAACATGTGTCCAAAACAAGCCTCATAGGTGAGGTTAATTGATGGCACAAATTTTCACTGCAGAGAGGAGAATGGGACTTACTGGATATTTTCTATAACTAAGTTCTGCTTTTCCAAGTTTCTCCCAGTAAGTGAGTGTTCTGAAATACGTACCTGAAAAGTTACGTGAAAGGGTGGGGGGAGGCATTTAAATGAAACGTTACGTAGAATCACATGTACGACATACATATATGCACGTAAGTACACACGTAAAGTTAGAGGTGGTCTATGGAGGCGTATGTCTACGATTGCACGGCTGTATGAGGGGAGTGTCATGGGTGTTGCCTTGTATGTGCATGCGTATAATTGCGTACTTTTAAAAAACGGATCTCTGAATACGGCCCCCAATTCTTAAGATATGAAATGAGATCCTTCTTAATTCAGTATTTCAGTGGTTATTCTGTTTGTGACTCCAGTGATTGAATAATATACAGAAAAGTAGGTCAATGGCTGGCTGGGGATGTATACATACAGTATAATGTGTAATGCTGTATTTGTGGTGTATGTAGTTCCTGTTGCTGCATGTGTTTTCATTTACTTTTATACCACACAATGGACCTGTTGCCTGAGGAACCCGTGATGCACTTATATTGTACTCATCAGTTTACCTATACTTCATAGATTCCCCATGATCTGATGCTCCAGTCCCGAAACTCTTATGTGGCTGCTGATTCTCAGCCCTTGTCTCTGGAGGATCTGTGTGCTGGCTCAGTTGGAGAAGTTAGGGATTTTTCCCCCTTTCTGGACAGCACCATCCAGGGTTTCCTCCAGGAGTCTGCGGAGCGCTTTAAGGGCTGGATAACTACCCCTGGCCCTGAGAACACAGAGTTGTCATGTAAGAAGGTGAGGCTACTTTTATTTTAATATGGACGCTGTGGGGGTTCTTCTCGATTTGTGTACCTTCAGATACTGTTTGAAGTTACAAAAATATCTTTAAACAATTTAACAACAAAAATGAGAAAAAAGCCAGTATTTCCCCTGAATAACTTTCATCTTGTGCACAGTGGTGTAACTAGAAATGTCTGGGCCCCAGAGGAACAGCAATTTTAGAGGCAATTGAATCCACACTTTATATGCAATATGACAGAGTAGCCTGCTTTATATATAGCACCTGATTCACACTTAAGAATCTTCTTAAAATAAGAACTTAAAGTCACTCCTGGGCTAAACCATGTTGATTGCAGGGGAGTCATATTTCATCTGTTGCAAACAGTACTAGTGTTGAGAGGTGATATTTCCCAGCCCAAGTCTAAATAACAGAGTGATAGTAAAGCTGGACAGTATCTGTTTTCAGTAAGCAATTCAAAGATGTATTCCTGCATGCAAAGAATACAATTAACTTGACCCCCCCTGAAAACAACATGATTTTGCCCAGGAGTGACTTTAAGTTCTTATTTTAAAAAGATTCTTAAGTGTGAATCAGGTCCATAGTTGTTATTTGACATTTCCTATGTCTGCCGATACATCATGTTTTTATGTTAGGGCTAGCTATAATCCCAATGTTCTAGATAATTGACCTCATTTGGTTATATCTAATTGGATCCTGACTTATGAAATGTGGATGTTTGTGGGCCATAATGGCTGCGGTTTTCGAACAAACACGTATGTACATCAGACTTCCAGCAAGTTTCAGCATCTTTCGGGATTCAGGCTACCGCACTGGTGGCAGGATGGTCATTGATATGTACAGCTTGTATGTGAGGGGGAGGTCTCTAAATATTACAGAGAGAGCATGTTTAAGCCTTTGTCTATCCAGATTTTCAAGCTGTCCCTATTTTACATGGGGACAGAGAGAAAATATTAAGGTAGGGTCCTCTGATTTCAACCCTTGCATGTGAGGGGAGGCCACAAGAGTCTGCAGGGATCAGACATTGGGAGACCTGCCCTTTGAGGTCTAGATCTGGTCTATGTTCTTAATAGATCATCTACTTTCAATTGAAATTATGCAAATCGACAAATAAAGATTGTTATATTTTCATCTCATCTCAATAAATAGCAGTAAAAAAAATTGGTGCTCAAACTGTAAAAGGGTTTAAAAACCAGTAACGTTTTTATTCTCTATATTGTACTCTGCAAGCAGTGCCTTAATGTGAACTTTAATAGTTTTATTAATTTCTATTTTCCAAATGGAATGATATATTTTTGTAGGTTGGTGATGGCAATCCTTTGCGTCTATGGAAAGTATCCGCTGAAGTTGAAGCACCACCAATCTCATTACTGCATCGTGTTTTAAGAGAGCGCCATCTATGGGATGAAGACCTCCTGCAGAGCAAGGTGATAGAAACCCTGGATCCGAACACAGAGCTTTTTCACTACGTGACGGACAGCATGGCTCCACACCCACGGCGGCAATTCTTAGTACTGCGGTGAGTTCTAATCAATAACATCTGACCCGTGACTTTCTTTTCTCCTATGTTTCTGATATGTAGACAGTTTGTGTTTGTTATATATAGAATATCTGTAATAAACTTAAGTTTATTATAAACTATGCACATAATCACTGGTAAACAAATGTCCAAATATTCCTCAAACTCTTTGAAAGATTACTTATGAAACAGTACCAAATTGCTAAAAGTAGTCTAAAGAGTATTATCACTATAACTGTATAGCTAAATAAAAGAAATATCTATCTATATGGATATCCAGTTTATGCTAGCAAACGTAATTCTGATAATTAGTGGAAGTATTCAGTGCTGGAACAATATATAGGCTCAGAAAGTTCTGTTCTTTACCAAAGTTTTTTTTTCACTTACTTTTATGCACTATTTGTTAATAGGAAATGGCGCATGGACCTTCCCAGGGGAGGGTGTGTATTGGTTTCCTCTTCCATCGATCATGCCACTGACCAACCTGATGAAGGTGTTCAAGCTGTAATTCTGAGCTCACAGTATCTTATGGAACCTTGTGGAATGGGGCGGTCCAAGCTAACGTATATCTGCAGAGCAGACCTTAGGTAGGTTTCTCCAAAGACTCATTTAAAATATAAATGATTTATTTCTATACTGAATATTCTGAATCGTAGTTCAGTTTTCTGCTGTCTGTCTCAATCCCTTGCTTTTGTGACAGTAGAACAGAGATTAAAGGTGCACGCACACACTATACAATTATCTGGCAGATTATCTGAAAAATCTGGCAGTTGGAATAAAAATCTGGTAATGGATGAGAGCAAATGGTATTGTCAGTTGCTCTCATCCATTAAAACATTTTGATTCCAACAGCCAGATTTTTCAGATAATCTGCCAGATAATTGTATAATGTGTGTGCACCTTTAGAAGTAGTAACATGGTCAGGTACATTAGAGTAAAACAGATCTGTACAATAATAGTTTTGTGACTTTATTGATTTGCACATGGGGAATATTTGCTTCTACTGCTATAAGTGCTTAATTATAAATAAAATTTAAACTCCTAGTAATCTGTTTTTTTTCTTTTTCCCTCACTTGTAGGGGACGTTCTCCTGACTGGTACAACAAAGTTTTTAAACACCTCTGTGCCATGGAAGTAGTTCGGATCCGGAACTCTTTCCCACCTCTGTGTCCAGGCGGACCAGAAACTAAACTTTAAATAAATGAAACTGAGGAGTGAAATGAGATGAAATAAAAAAAAAAAATCGCTGAGATCACTTGTCGCCTATCAAGATGTGTGGTGTCATATTAGCTATATTAAGACTTGTTTTTGTCCCACACTTAGTCGATAGTAAAAAGTGATCATAACTTCAAATTCCCTTCAGTTGTTTAACAGGTGACTCTTCTGCACCCCTGAAATTGACAATGTTGTGCAAAACACTAGTCACACAATGTTCTTGTGCTGCTAGCTAGGAAGATGTTAACAAAGATCAGTATTATTTATGTTTTTCTTGTTTGTGAATGTTCTTTTGACTCGGTGATGCCAGTAAGCAGGTTTTTGTATGCTCAGAATAAATGTATGTTGAATGACAGTCCTGAGGTGTGGGACTCTGAATGAAGCTAGTGTGACATGATATACTATCAATGTTTTTGAATATTTATAATGCCTGCTTGAGAGTAGAACTGGACTATTTTAACACATAACATGAACTTGTCTCTTTTTATAAGGAATCTCTACAATGCTTCCCTTATATTAGGACTGCAGGTTTGCACCTCAGATCAATGTACAATATGCTGACTACCATATTGATTCTGGTAAACATTAAATTGGTTGTAGCTTGTGGTAACATTACAGTGAACCATCAGTTTTAAGGTATTTTTATTTTGATCTTTTTTTTACTTTATTGTTTTTTTTATTGCTTGTTAATTGCTCAAGCGCTCTATCAATATAAAAAAATGAAACACTAAAATTGAATCACATGGTTTGAAATAAAGGTTGACATTTTCACATTAAATGTTCTCTAATACAAAGAAAACAGGTGAGTAAAAGTAATTACTGTGAGGGACTCTGCAGTAAGATCCACACTCTGCCGCTCAACTGTAATTGTGGTAGTGCCACTAGCACATTGACAACAGCTCCCTGCTGGCAATGTCACGGGGGCAGAGCTACATCTAACCTGTGTTTGCTGCCTTCTTGATATATAACCGTACAGTGTTCTCTTTTGTACCTCAAGTAGGAATCTGTGTGTGTGACTGCTCTTTCTCCATACTTTCCCTGATGGGGATCTGTAATAGCTTTGATTTGTGCATCATTTTCCATACAATAATGACATAAGTGATTGTGTGTAAAGATACTGTATACTCTGTCTTTTATTGGGACCAGACAGTGCTTAAAAAAATAAATACAATGCGATTTGTATACCTAGAGGGACAGTGGGTGCAAGCCTTTCACTCTTGCATACAATCAAGTGGTTCTATGCCTTAGTAAATTCATAGTTTCACTTTTTAACTTTGGGAATCTCTGAAGTATAATAATTTTTAAAGGTGATCGATGTTGTATAAATGTACAGATGAAATTTATAATATATTCTTTTTGTACTGTTATATCACCAAATTACTGTGCCAAGCTCAACACAGGTTCTTATCAGTGTTTCTATTTAAGAGATGTTTTGTATAATAAGTTGCTTTTATTGAAAGAAATTATAATAAAATCTCCCCAAATAACACTTGTTTTGCATCTTTATTTTCTTTTACATTGAATATTGACAATGTATTTGTTATATTGGCTTAATTTTTATATTGGTGCATATTTACACTATAAAGAAGAAACTGGAAAAATGATGTGTCTGTAATAAATTGCAAGTCTATTAAAGTATAATAGTTTGAACTTGCTGGTGCTTATAATCATTACCACACTGTGTCTGGACTCTGCCAGTGCATGTTTTACAGGTCTCCTTGCTGCATGCAGATTTTTTCATTATAGAACTACACATTTTAAAAAATGCACAGATGGTCAGACTAGTCATTCTGTTAAGCAAACTTGAAATAAGGTTTCCTGAGTTTTGAAGTTTTAGTGCTGGTAACAGTTAGTTGGGAATCTTAGTTTTTACAGCTGTTGAAAGGAGTTCCATATTGTTTTTTTTGTTCATTATTTTTTTAGTATAATTTGTTATATTTAGGTCTGTGGTGATCATAATAAGCATGGGATGTTTACAGGTGGGGTAGGGTGTGAGCTGGTGCATACATTTTTTCCCACCTGCAATTAAGCCCAGTGACTGGAAGTCGAGGTAGTCAAAGGCTACTTGAATAGCCCCTTAGAATGCAAGTCTGTAATGTTCTCAATAAGGAACTTTAATATTCACGTGTTTTGTGTTTCGTATATTCTGGGATTAATAGACTGCAACTTAAATTGGGCTATAGCACTGATAATACAATATACAATGTTTTATTCTAAAGTGTAATAGCACAAATGATATTTATTGATATCATTACAGGTCGTGCTCTCAGTGTGTTATAGTAAACCCTTCACAGTATAAAGAAATTCTGATATAATCTGTTAATAAAAATCATTCCTTGTATATATACACAATATGTCACAATTAAAAATACAAGTCTTGTAATAAGGAATTTATAAATATATGTACATTTATATTCCCACTTACAGCATATTTACAGTTCATTATTGGCTTTCATGGTGATCCATTAGTAAAGTTCCTGGTTTTTTTTTCTAATATTTTTTACGCAGCAGTGGAGATTTTCCACATTTCACGTATGTAATGAATGATACATATCCTTCCATTGGATATCCTACACTTGGGTGCTGTCTTGTGGTCAACACTTTTCTGTGTTTGTGCTGTGAAAATACATATCTTAATATTTCCATGGTGCCGATTATGCAAAGGATCCTTTGGGTATCTTGAAGTTGACTTTGCAGAAAATTGGCAATATCTGATAACATGATTGTAGAGAGGACTATATGTTTACAAGCAGCATAAAAAGTCCTAGTAGGAGCAGAAAGGCACAATCATAAGTCATGTCCATGAAGTATAGCCACAAATCAATTTCCAGAGCATGTTTCTTCTTTCCTTGTGGACTTACAATCAGATTTATAAAAGGCACAACCATTAAATTAAATCTGCACCACAAGGGGTCTAGGAAGTGCTGAAATATTATTTTGTGACCTCTCTGTGAAAGCCTCTCCATCCTGGCTATGTCAGGCAGTGTTGGTGTGCATGGAAACCATTGTAAGGCTTTTTCCTGTCTCTTGCAGTTGGTGTCTTTTACTTTGTAGACACTGCTTGAGTTTTTCCTGAAATGATGAGGTTGTCAGTGTGTACAAGATGGGATTAAGTGCACTGTTAATTGGCAGAATGAAGATTACAACCCAGGAGGTTATGGTGCCTAAAAACAGAGAAATGCTATTAGTTTTCTTTTCAGAAATGATGGTGTAAGAAGGATATGCATCTCGCCGCAGATAAGCTTTGTACATAAATAACATAGGGCCATATGCAGAATGTATAACTTAATCTATGTATCTTTTCCATACGTAGACTGCATATATGCAGACTTTGACGTATATGTTATATATATGTTATACGTCCAGGAGTCTGCATATGGCCCATAATTTGTGGGGTGCTGATAAATGTACATTCTGGATATCATGATTCTCCAGGGCTTTTATTTTTACACAGCAATTTAGAGTGGAGATAGGCAACGGGCCCACTCCATTATAATTCACGATCATAATACAATTATAAAAAAGATATATGGCTCAAGCTATCTTTCACCGTTTTAAAATTTATGTGCAGTATATATATTTACCATGTTTTGTAACTGATTTAGTATAGAATTGTAACAATTACACGAGTTTAACAAAAGGGGAACATTTTACCTGGAAAATCTATTGAAGGACAATCCATTCCTGACTTGTGAATTTATTACCTCCACACCATGCACCAGCTCTGTGCACAACCAGCTGTAATCATTGTAAACAATACTCATTCATGCGTTTTTTTTTTTTATTATGGCTACATTTTATGTCTGAAGCTTATTCCATCTAACATTGTCACTTAATCTTCTACAGCCATACAATGTGTTAAGTATTTATGGCTCCGAATCTATTTCTCCTTTATCAATACTGTTAGTTTTTTTCTTTATTTCCTTACACAGCACTTATCAGATCCCAACAACTCTTTACTCTCGTTATTCACATCCCTACATATATATTGACCCAGCTGTAATCTACACTCCATTAATTAAGACATTAACCTTTTTTTCCTACCATAAATGTTTATCTATAAGATCCTCAAATAGTCGCCACCATATAACATAAGATCACTTCTTCACCTTCCAGGGGTGGTCTCCATATCTAGGTCCTCCTCACATCTCTCACACAAATTATTCAAATTCAGAACACTACAGAAATCCAGCTAAACCAGAGCACGTCGCCTCTCTCTCACCACCTTCAAATTTCCTAAAATGTTCCCTATGAAATGTGCGCTTTGTCTGCTACAAAATAACAAACATTTATGACCTCTTCTCTAACTATCTCAACCTTTTTGTAATAACTGAAACATGGTTCACTGAAATAGATGCTGCCTCATGTCAAAACATCTTCTCTGTGGACAATCTACTTTGGTGCTGTGTTTTGCTTACTAAGCCAGTGTGGGCTAGTTTCTAAGAAGTTATTTGTCTGTATATCATGGAATCTTCCCTGAGGGGGTTACAGGCACTACTTGCAATAGTTGTACAGCTAATATAGGCAACAGCTTTCAGCACAGATGAGGGAATTTATCCAGCTTACGAAGACTACTTTGGCAGAGACATTTGTCACTAAGTAGGACCTTGCTAGCATGTCACTCAAGAGACCATCTATATCTGGTGTATCTGAGGCACTAAACCAAGAGGAATGGCCCTATATGCCGGGTGATTCACCTTTGTCTGAAGCCAAATCTGTGGCGTCTAAGGAGGAAGATTCCTTTAATCCTGTATTAGTGGAGAACCTATTTAAGTTAATTGATAAGGCCCTTAACATCCAGAAGGTGAAGGAAGATATCTAGTTACAGAACTTGATATTCAAGGAACATAAAAAAAAAAAAAAAAAAGAGTTGGGAGGATCCCCCCAAGGTAGATGCAGCCATATCTCACATTGCCAACAAAGCTCCTATTAAAAGATGCAAATGTCTTCATGGATTGCATGGTAAGGAAATGGAGGTGAGTGTTAAGAAACAGCACTCTATTTCAGGAGCTGCTTTAAGACCAGCAGTTTTTACAGCTGTTAACCTCCAAATTCCTTTATGTTTGTAGAGAACTGGAGAAGAATCTGCTGGATGGAGTTAAATGTAGTGACCTGCTATAAATCATCCAAGACATGCAGCTGGTAATCAAATTCAAAGCTGCAAAGCATCAATGGTCTATGACTACAGCTGCAGCTACAAGAAGGGCTTAGGGCCTGATTCACACTTAAGAAGCTTTAGCTTCTTAAGTGCATATTTGTCCGAAATGACTTACTGCGCATGCATGCTAGGTCATTTACACTATCAACGTACCAGATCGGTATGTAGGTAGCGTAGGTGCGGTCTTTAAAGAAAGTAATTTACGTCCATAGAGGCGTTGTCATGCTGCCTCGTGGCATTTTTAGGAAGAAGTGGGAGGGGGCAGTTATTTAGATTAGCTGGGGAGGGCAAGGGGGAGGCGGGAAGGTGCAATGTGCGTACGGACATTTCATGGGCAGATAAGGTAGCTAAAAGTTGGGGGCTGGAAAGGTGAGTTAGGTGCTCATCTGCCTGCACATAACTCACTCTTAAGTGTGAATCGGGTCCTTTATGGTTAAAGATGTGGGCTGCAGGCGCTCAATCGAAATTAAGATTACTTGACTTGACTTTCTCGGGATTATCTTTTTGGTACCAAGCTTGATGAAATTATAATATAATATCATAAGATCTTAAAAGGAAAAGCTTCCTGGATCCCACAGGAAAGAGCAGTAAAAAGAGTTTATGCATTGAGGACTCCAAACCTTCACAAACTGAAACTAGGGAAGTAGGGATTACTAGGGAAGTAATATGAAGGGGCTATGCCCTAGAATTCAAAACAGACCTCATAGGGAATTCTTTGAAGCATCACAATCTCCATGTCTATTGGAGGAGGAACTATCACTGAGGGACAGCTTCTTAAGTCTGTTACAATAAATGATATTTTTGCAGGGTTATCCAGAAATGGGGAGGCATTGGTATTCAGGAAAATTTATAGTAACAAAGAATCAGGAGGTTTAAGAATGATTCTAGAACTGAGACAACTGAATCAATTCTTGAACATAAAATATTTCAAAATGGAGATACCAGGCCTAAACAAGGGAATGTTCGTCACACCCATAGATTTGAAAGATGGCTGTTTGTAAATTCTGATATACCAACACCATCAGATATATATCTGGTTTGACGTAGACCAGCAACAAAGGTCTATGTTTCAATTAAAGCAAACCTAAGGATGGAGAAAATACAGATTTGGCCTTACCTCAATGACTTACTAGTACCAGCAGAATCAAGAGCATGAGCAGAGTCTTAAATATTCAGAGTGCTCCAGGTTAAGTTGCTGAAATACCTGTGATGATTCCCAACACTGCATAAGCAAACATTCTGTTTACTTGTCACCAGAAAGAGAGGAAAATATCATCCAATAAGTGATTCAACTGAGAAGACCGCCTTGAACATCGTCAGAAGACTGCGGGTTGAATTCAGAGATCCATCTCTAACGAAAGTTCCGTGCGTATTTTTAGGTTAGGATCGATTTTGCATCCACTGTGCATGCGTAGTAATAGTGATACGTCGTCTACGTTGAAGTTAAGGTCGGAAATGGCTAAAGGACGGACTTGTGAATCGGGCGGGGAATAATGCGACCCTAAGTGCGGTGGAAATATACGGATCTAAGGATTTGCATAGAAATGGGTGGGGAGAGGCATTGAGATGAGGGAAAGTGGGCGCGCTTACAGAGTTAGGGCCGCAAATATCTGCAACTAATACACATAAGGCCAGAAGTTACTGCGGCCAGATAGGGCAAGTCAATGCTGGTCTAAGTTTAGGTCCGGCCGCAGGAAGCGAGGGGAGTTACTGTTTTTACTGGTGGGTGTAACCTGCTCCGACCTGCCACTTAGTTGCGTATATTTGTGGCCCGATCGCCGACGGAAGTCTGAATACGGTCCTGCATGTGGATCTTAGGACTTATGTTGACCTCCATAGAGGCAGTCCCTTGGGCCAGGCTGCACATGGGAACACTCCAGTTTTGATTTCTGAAACAAGAATCATGAATTCAACTGGAAAAAAACAAACAAGAAGAGGTCTTTTATGGAGTATGAAAAATTGCAATCTGAGAAAAGGAAGGACTTTTAGAGCCCAAAAACCAGCAGTACTGACAATCGATGCCAGTGCTCAATGATGGGGAACGTTGTGCAGCAAGCACATTGCTCAAGCATTATGGGGAGCACAGGTATGTCAGTCTCATTCAAATTTCAGGGAATTTAAAGCAGTGCTAGAAGCTTGTAATAATTTTCAACACCTAATAGCAGGAAAGTAGGTGAAAATGCACTCCGACATCAAGGCAATGGTGGTTTGTATAAACCCTCACAAAGGGTCCGAGAGCAAGAGTCTTGTGGACATACGCAGATCATTGCTCCGTTGGGCCAAAGAAAACCTGGAGGATATTTCTGCAGCCTTTATTGGTGGCAGCATTAGCTTTACAGCAGACTCCCTAATCTGAAATATTATACATCCAGGAGAATGGGAGTTAGATCAGGAAGTATTTGTCCATTTGATGCAGAAACGGGGAATGCCGGAGTTAGGACTTGATGCAAGTAGCAAAAACAGGAAGGTAAATAAATTATTTTCCAGATTAAGAGAACCAGTATCCTGTGGTGTGGATGATCGTAAAGTGGCAATATTGTTACGATTGGCCACTGGGGATTGCACCCACAGTGGGGAACCGCAGCGTGGTGTGCTGACTGGAACCCAGGTACTCTCCGGAACCCTCACATACAGTACACACAAGACCAGATATAAAGTAAGGCAAACAGGTTTATTGGTCAAGTACTGAATTCTCTCAATAGTAAGCAGCATATAAATATTACAAACTGCAATATCTGAACTTCCAAATAGGTGAGCACAGAGGTAAGTAATACACCCAGGGAAATACAACAGATATACTACGAATACTGAGATTAGTGCAATGTGCACTACAGGTCCCAGCAATACAGAGAAAAGTACAGATGGTAAGTACTGAGTGGAAGCAAGATGGAAAACTACCAAACACACTGCAAGATGTTATAACAGCGGAGCAATGCTCTAACGATACACACAGCTAACACACTGGAGAATAATAACACAGTGGCATACAAGGCTGATGACTAAATACACTGCTAGATGGTACTCGCAGGCTGGATACACACACAGCAAACACACACTGGAGAAGAACTACACAGTGGAGGATAAGGCTGGCGGCTGAGTAACTGCAGATGACAACAGCAGAACCCTAACCAACGTGGCAAGGCTGGAACACGAACTCACTGCAAGACAGGAGACGCTAACACACGTGGCCAGGTAAACAAACACACTACCGCAAGATGGCACAAGCAGGTACTGTGAAAACCAACATGGCAATAACACACGATCACTCACTGCAGATGACACAAGCAGGAGGCAATAAGCAACTGTGGTAGATGACACACACACGCCTGAACAGTCGGGGCAATGCAGGATGGTATGCACGCAACACTCAAACCAGCAAGTGGAATGGAGACCGGACCTGTCCAGGACAGAGGCCGATGGCGAGAGCAGCAAGCCACTCACGCTGCGCACCTTACCACACAGAGGGTACAACAGACAACGAAGAGAGGTATAACCAGGCAAGGGGTAACACTGGGAAACAGGGTAACAGGGTAGCAAGAGCAAAAAGCACTTATCAGGCACACGATGTCAGCGAGCATAAAGCAAGGACCAGACGCTATAACCGACGGTGTGCAGATCCCAGCAGCAGCTATTTAAAGAACCCTCCTCCAATCAGTGAGGAGGGCCTGACACACCTCCAGAGCTAATAGCTGCAGCTGGGAATGTGCAGCTAGCTGCACAGCTAGCAATGGCAGATACATAGCAGTAAAATAGGCAGGCATAAAATGAATAGAACAGTAAAATAACAGAACAGAAATACAGACATGTTAACAAGGTGTAACACCAGGGAGGAGCCGAACCAGGTCTGTAAGAATGTCAGGGGTAATAGGTCTACGACCATCCGGGGGAGTGGGGCGTGAGCGGGCCCACCCTCTCAGTGCCCTGGCTATCAGGAATCCTTTAGTGAAGTCCTGATGACCGTTAAGGCGCAAAAAGAAAGATATGCCCGCCAGCACCGCTGCCACACTCGCCCTAGATCGGCCGGCGACATACTCGCCCCAGATGAATTCCTCCAGCCTAGACTGGCCCTGCTCTGACCCAGTGGCATGGACGCCAGCGAAACGGACCCCACCCTC
>WWET01000909.1:93710-108125 GCA_011038615.1 Limnodynastes dumerilii | reverse complement strand
AACAGGGTAGCAAGAGCAAAAAGCACTTATCAGGCACATGATGTCAGCGAGCATAAAGCAAGGACCAGACGCTATAACCGACGGTGTGCAGATCCCAGCAGCAGCTATTTAAAGAACCCTCCTCCAATCAGTGAGGAGGGCCTGACACACCTCCAGAGCTAATAGCTGCAGCTGGGAATGTGCAGCTAGCTGCACAGCTAGCAATGGCAGATACATAGCAGTAAAATAGGCAGGCATAAAATGAATAGAACAGTAAAATAACAGAACAGAAATACAGACATGTTAACGGAGTGTAACAACTATCATCTGGGCTACAAATTTCCTCCCATTCCAATGATCCAAAGGGTTCTAAACAAGATTTCAGTGACAGAAGCGACAGTAATATCAATCCTTTCTTTCTGGCCAAAGCAGGCATGGTTTGCCCAAGTACTGAGCATTGCAGCAGATGAACCAAGGACCCTACCGATTTTCTCAGGCTTACTGAGGCAGGGCAAAGTGTGTCATACCCTTCCAGAAGCATTCAAACTCACAGCGTAGCTACTGAGATCACCAATTTCGAGAGTCTCTGGTTCTTTTCAAAGGTAATAGCAACACTACTTAAAGCTAGGAAGCCCTACGACTGCAATGATATATCACAGGAACTGGGATATCTTTGTTATGTGATGTCTAGTAAATGATCAGGTGTTTCCCATGTCCATAAGCAGTGTGCTGGACTTTCTACTGTCAGTATTAGACAAGGGATTTGGCACTTTAAAGGCATATTTTCGCTTTAATGCATGATCAGAAACTGTCCAATGGTAAGTATGTAGAGCATTTTGTTCAGACTGCGACCAGCAACCTACCATTTTATCTGTAAAATATAATGCAGCATTACACACACTTCAAATATATGATAAGACACCTGCCACTGTCATGTGTTTTTAAATTGAGAGCTAACAGACCTGAGAACTCCCTTAATGCCTCTAGTATAGTTTCTGTGGACCAACATCTCTTTAGCTGCTTAGTTAGGACAACCTATAGTAGAAAACCTTGAAAGTTGCAGGTGACTTATCATATATTTGCAAATATTTGTGACATATTTCTTCATATTAGTTTACAAATCAAATGCCAGGTTAGCTACTGGTTAATGGTGTCATTAATATTACACAACTTTCTCAAACTCTGCAACAGCTTTTTTCTCCAAGCTTTAAGGTCCACTCTTCAGATTTGGTAGTGTCTCACCTAAACAAACCCTGGCAGCTACCCTTTCATCAAGTTGCTACAGTTACTCTTTATGGGCCTGATCCAGAGCTACGAAATTGCTGTCCGACGGGCGAGCGTACGCCCGTTTTTTGCGTATTTTCGTACGAAAATTCGCACTGCGCATGCCCAGTATGACAGCTTCCTGTCGGCTGGACGACATGAGCGTATAGCGTTCGTATGGTGTGCGAATTTTTCGCTCGAGGGGCGTGCGTTCAGTACGACGGTCGGCTGGGCGCTCGTTTTACAACAGGGAGGCGGGGATAGCCATTTAAATTGTACAGTATGGGCGTGCTAAGGCCGTACGCTTTGCGTATTTTATGCGAAAATTCGTACGGCCGACGGTCGTACCCAGTGTAGGGTATAGCCGCCGTAAGCAGGGACTTTACTATGGGAGTGTTAGGGGCGTGTATGTTGATACGCACGAGCGAAAGTTCGCATTCGCCCGTCGTGCGAAAATTTCGTAGCTCTGGATCAGGCCCTATGTATCACAACAATTTAATTGTCAGCCATGGCACTCTAAGGACACATGAAACCTTCCAAAACTATCCTGCAAAGCATTTGTCATATTTGCATATCTCATTCTCCTGATGACTTTTTAGCTTACACCAACACTTATTACACTTATCAAAATGCTGTGGACAATGCCAAATCATTTTACTTAAATTTTATCACTTCAACTCAGGCTTCTAACCCCAAATTCTTCTTTTATACATTTAATTTGTTGTTGAACCGTAATGTGCAAAATTCATTTCCATCAGTGCTTGGCCCTGCCTCCTTCCTATAGGGCCTGAAGCTGGAAAATTCCACCCCTGTTTCTTGCTTGTTAAGAGTATCATATATACGGTTTCAAGTTCTCTCTTAAAACTCACCTCTTCAGACAATTACCATATTCCTCATCTTCCTTCTTAACCTTCATCTACCCTACTTTGCTATTTAATTTCAATTCTATTACATGACTTACACGAAATTGCATACTTCTCTTTTCCTACTAAAATTACTCTCCATTCTGCTACTAACGCTGTTAATGGACTGGATCATACACTCAGCACTGAGCACTTTTACCATACAACCTGGCTGGTCCATTGTGTAATATATTAAATTGTATTGTAATTTTGTAATATTGGAATTATATTTAAAACCAAACGCATCCCACCATATCTGTAATTTTGTTTGTTACCAGTCTTGTTATAGAGTGATTTTATATATATATATATATATATAATCAGTTTAAGTAAGCCTCATATTATAGTTCACATCTTTTTTCAAGATGCAGAATTTCTACTTTATTTATTATTAATTTGTTTGTTGTTTTACAAGATTCACAAGGTAAGCAATGAATAAGTGATATGACTATTACTTCACCTGGAATCTCTGCCTCGGTGAGTGAAACAGCCTTTAACAGAAAGATGGGAATCCAGCAGAGGGCATCAGTGAACACAATGAAGAAGAACCTCTTGGCAATAGTGACCTCACGGGAGAGAACACTACGCTCTGCTGTTTTGGCACCTGTCTTGTGTATGGAATAGAACATGCTGCTGTAGGAGAAGACGATGATGATGAAAGCTAGCAAGTTAAGGCCTGGAAAATAAGAAACATAGTGTAAAGGTGTTTTTCTGCAGTTTTATTCTTTTAGTTATGTTCGTTAGTTTGTCTAAAAATATGGATTTAAGTATTCTCATTCCTCACAGAGTTAAAACACTTTGTTGGCAGTTTGAAAGATCAGTCATGCCATACACTGCACAAACTCAACAAAAGCCTCAATGTGCCTCATGGATCAGAGCTATAGATGCTTTTTACCTAGGAATATGCTGACAGAGTATCTTCTTGCTCCTGGTTTCTCTGTGCTGTCTGACTGCAGTGGGAAACACACACCATTTCGTCCATAGAAGTTGCCAAATGTGTCGTAGCTAAAGAAAGGAATGATGGTAATGAAGAAGCCAAGTCCCCAAATGGCTATGAGTGTACTTAAGGTCTGCCCACGCCCAGCTCGGAAGTTACTGAATGGAAAAACAATACAAAGGTACTTTTCCAGGGTCATATATGTCAACATCATAACAGAAACCTCAGAGGAAAGCATGGCCAGAGAGCCAACCAGCTTACACTCCCAGCTCTCCATCCAGGCTTGGGTATGTTTATTGTATTCTCCCTGAAATTTTATATCAAAGGCACCAAGGCAGAAGAGGTAGAATCCCATCAGGCAGTCTGCACCTGTATAAATAAAGGATGTGTTAACATTGGTTCATGAGACTCAATGTATTTGCGTTAAGCTCTATGACATAGTTTATGAAATCACTAGTATTAAATGTGATTATTACAAGTATGGAAGCATATGTTGGTTATTGGAAGTTGCTGAAGGCTTTTTCAATGTTTTGATCTGGAATGGAAAGTAATCATCAAAAGATTGTGTATCCGCTAGCAGGGACCTAACCATAAGCATCTCGCGTGAAAACCATTCTGTGCGGGATACTGCATCACATGTTAGGGCTTAGCCAAGCCACTGCTGTACCATTTGCAAAGCTCAGCCCACCCACCTTGCGTATGCATGGGGTGTGGGCATGACCCCTATGCAGGGGGCTCTGATCCACACAGAGTGCATCATTGGTCAACTGTGCTCTCTTGCGTATGTAATGGTACTGCTCATGCGTAGCTTATGGAAGTCTGCAGACTAACTTAATCTAGTTTGATACGACGAGCGTACGTTCGCATTCGCCCGTCGTTGCGAATTTTCGTAGCGCTGGATCAGGCCCATGGTGTGGTGACATTGGAGACAGAGGGTTAGACTGTGTTTGTGTTGTCCTAGTTTTAAAGCTATGTACAATTCAAATGGATACAAAGCCTTACACCAAAGATTGGTCACAACAGATGTTCCCCTAACACTATGTTCTGACTCTTTGCTTTGTTTACAAAGTAATTAATGGGATGTGTAGCTAAGTTAGTGACACAAAATGCTGAATCATCCTTGCTGTGTGAATGTTCATTTTGATGGGCATCGTATGCTATTTCTGATGAACAGGAGTAAGACTAATGTCACAAATGTCACACTCACAGCAAAGCGACTTGATTGACAACGCATGCTGCCAGTTTTCAGTGACTATAAAGGACCTCATACATATCACAAACAGGTTTCCAAAGCAGGTGACACAGGCCATGACCCAGACGAAAACCCGCAGCAAGATATTGGCCAGCATATTTTCAAAGGAAGAGATTCCATCGCTATTTGGTTTGCAGCTGCGCACATGAGGAGCATAACTACAGTACTGGAATTTTTTGAAGTATCTGGGTAAAAATGAATGAAAGAAATAGGTTACATAACTGATGTGCATTACGTGTTTGTATAAAAGTCCAAGATCAGCTTCTAGGAGTTATATGAATCTCTAGTCTATGTATGGTCAGCTTATAGAATATGGCAAAACAAATCCAATGAAGTGTAGTGAAAGTAGTTGTAGAACCTGTTATAATCCCAACTGTAGAGGAAGGCAGCTTATATCTATAATTAAGTCTGCTGTAGTCCCAGACTTCTTATACAATACAAATGTGGACAGAGTGATAGATCAAAGCACCACAACAGTGTTCTTTTGATCAACGGGAATTAGTGCTCAAGGGGAAGAAATGGAAAAAACATAAATGCATATAGTGTAGTAGGTTAAGGTGATATAAATATGGGTATAGGGACAATACTATAGAGCCCAGCGATAATTATGAGAATAATAAATAAATAAAGGATCACCACAGTGTGACTAGAGATACTCAAATTGTGTACCAGACACATGTTTTAGACAGGTATATCATACATTGGTCTTTTAGCAGGTATATCCGTGATTATAGGTCATCCCCCGCTTAATCAGCATACAGCAAATGGAGAGAGAGAATACGGCAAAACCATAGTGTAGTAATGTTAAAAGCAACTTTTTACTAAATCTGTTATTAAAACTGTGTACCAAATACAGTATAAAAATCAGCTTTGAAAGAGATCTTATCTGTCTGATGCTCCGTTTGGCATATCACCCGTTGTCCCGTCGGCCGGCCGGTCCGCGCCTCGGCAGTGGAAACATGCCTCCTCCGGTATAGTGAAGTGATTAGTCCACCATCAGTATCCCAAACAAATTTAGTTGATGTTCAACAGAATGTTCAGAGTCTGCAAAAATGTCCAGCCAACGCGTTTCATCCAGCGGAATGTATATAGCCACTATCGGACTTCTTCAGGGGATTGTTTTTATAACAGATTTAGTAAAAACTGATACATTTGATTAAAAGAACACTGTTGTGGCGCTCTGATCTATCACTCTGTCCACAATAATATATAAGGATTTAAACTATTTTAGAATGGGCTAAGCTATGTTTCTCAGTATGTTCATTGTAATCTTGCTATCTCATCATAATATGATGCCAGAGCGTACAGTGTATCCAGAAAGTATTCACAGCCCTTCACTTTTTCCACATTTTGTTATGTTACAGCCTTATTCCAAAATGGAATAAATAAATTTTGACATCAAAATTCTACACACAATACCCCATAATGACAACGTGAAAAAGTTTTTGTGGAAGTTTTGTTAGTAAAAATCAAAAAATAAGAATTCACATGTACATAAGTATTCACAGCCTTTGCCATGAAGATCAAAATTGAGCTCAGGTGCATCCTGTTTCCACTGATCATTCTTGATCATGATGATTGGACATGAATTGGAAAGGCACACACCTGTCTATATAAGGTCCCACACTTGACAGTGCATGTCAGAGCTCAAACCAAGCATGAAGTCAAAGGAATTGTCTGTAGACCTCCGAGACAAAATAGTCCTGAGGCACAAATCTGGGGAAGGGTACAGAAAAATATCTGCTGCTTTGAAGGTCCCAATGAGCACAGTGGCCTTCATCATCCGTAAATGGAAGAAGTTCAGAACCACCAGGACTCTTCCTAGAGCTGGCCGGCCGTCTAAACTAAGCGATCGGGGGAGCAGGGCCCTAGTCGGGGAGGTGTTCAAGAAGCAGATGGCCCAAAGATAGGTGTGCCAAGCTTGTGGCATCAGATTCAAAAAGACTTGAGGCTGTAATTGCTGCCAAAGGTACATCAACAAACAAAGTATTGAGCAAAGGCTTTGAATACTTTTGTACATGTAAGTTCTTGGCTTTTTGATTTTTAATAATTTAGCAAAAATCTCCCATAAACTTTTTCACATTGTCATTATGGGGTATTGTGTGTAGAATTTTGAGGGAAAAAATAAATTTATTCCATTTTGGAATAAGGCTGTAACATAACAATATGTGGAAAAAGTGAAGCACTGTGAATACTTTCCAGATGCTCTGTATCTTGAAGGAAATCACATACAGCAATAACAAAAATGATATAATTTTGCTGGTAAAATTAACATCTGCCATGTATGACTTTTATATACCCCAAATCAGTGATACAAGGTATCCAAGGACATGTAATCTACAGTACATATAAAAAGCATGCTTTAGCAGATTATCCATAAATTAAACTACACCTCCACAGTCCAATTATTCCACATACACTGCAAGCAGAATCTAAGAATGTGCAATGGGGAAGGTGTATGGGGCAATGAAGTCTAGTGAATTCTTAGAATTAACTGGACTAATAGTTATTGCAGTGGAATCATTTTAGTTGTATGGATTTTGTTCAAACTTTAAGTGCATAGTTCATATGCATAGATGCTTGACTAATAATCAACACACAACCAATCACTTTACTAGCAATCCTTATAATGCATATTATGAGACAAGGCTCCAACTGAAATATTACTGTATTTGATGTAAGCCGATGTCCAGAGGTAGCAATGACCATAGGCTGCAACTGAAAAGTCTTTTCAGAGATAATTTGTACTTACATGTGAGATAGGTTAACCAGACTAGAAAAAATACGATTATGAATGTTGGGAATCTCTATATCCTCCATGATTCTAAAAAGAAGAAGAATTTAAGTTGTGAGAGAAATGCAGCAAAATGTTTACAGTTTATACGGGACGGAGTTGCCACAACAAAAAGGCCCTTTTAGAAATAGAGACAGCCGAAAGCTTATTTTTATCTGTCTCTATTTCGAAACGGCAACCATATGCAATTTTTTTATTAGATTGCATAAATATGTTGATTGGTCGATTGTATATACGAAAGTATATACTGTGTTTGTTTTTGTATTCCACTTTTATTATTATGTTGTACCTCCCCTTCCCAAATTCCTCTTTTCTTTCTGTACTCCTTTTAAAAAAAATTTCAATAACAATAATCAATGGTAAAATAATAATAAAGTTGCTGTTTTTGTGTAGGATACATCTGATATTGTTTTGCCCTGATAGAATTAGCGTGGCATTTTATATGATATTTGGTATTAGTACATTACGAGTGGGTTACGAGTACCAGAATTTTGGGTATAGCTGTAAAGTAAGCAGCTTGTTTCTGGCTGTCCTTATGACTGTCAGATATTGGTTGGAGTGTTAAAATGTAGTGCCCCAACGTAAACATTTCCTCTAGGACTCCAAAATAAAACACAAATAAAACACATTACAAACTAGCAACATATAAGATATATCTACACACTCAAAAGAGGTATGAAGTAGCTAAGAATACATAAACTCCAGCCGCTTAAACCGGGGATGACCAATCCCAAGAGAAAAACAAATATGGAAGTGCTCAGAAGTCAATGTATCAAAATATTTTATTCATCAACACCACAAATTAGCACTTAATAAAGATGATATAAATTAATGAAAAACTCTCTGACTTTAGAAAATATAAACTGGCTAATTAATCAAATAGCAGCTCATATTGTATTGCATATAAAATGAATATATAAATGTATAGCACCTCAGAAAAAATATCTTTTTATAAATAACGGCATAAGAAACAGGACTATAGCTACAACAAGGTCTGTAGTGAGAATAAATCCTTTGTAAACAGATCCCCTGTGGAGACAGACTTTAGATATATAAATATAGCAGATAACATGCGCTGTCGAAATCCACTTTTTGATTGAGGGATGTATATGAATTTTTAACAGCAATAAGATTTAAGAGAGACCATTGTCAAATATAACACAAATATGTACTATATGCCGTCCCACATGAATCAGGACAACTTGAATCAATTTTATTGTAGTAAGGATATTCCAAGGTGAAAAGGTCTCCTACTTATATATCCACTTTTCGTATATATGGGCTCCATTTACTATTTTTAGCGCAGAGAGCGCTCATTAAGGCTCCTCGCAGCGAGCCTTGACATATCAATCGGTCTCGTAGTCGAAGTCCCGATGCATCCGCAGTGGATAACTTTTTAGACTTAAAAATGTTCCAGTCCCAAAAATTTAATAGACTGCACATGCACTGGGCCTTAGCTACGGGGAGAGAGAGACGCGGAGTACAGGACAGGTGAGTAACCCTTTCTTTTACTTTTTAATTTAATGTTTATGATTGTTTATTTACTTATTTAAATTTGAAAGATTAAAAAAAATGTTATTTTAATTTTTTTTTATTAATATACACACATTTTCTGTATTCCTGCAGTCTCCCAATACATACCCCCCCACTCTTCCCCCTAATAACAAGGGAGGAAAAGGGGGGTAAATGGGGAGACTTACCCTTATCTGAAGATGGTGTTATATAGCATATCGGTGCGGATTGTTAAAATTAGCTGGCCTGCATTCATTAGAGAGGGCCGGCGATCGAGGGAGCAATACAAATGATCGCCATGGTTTCCATGGAGATCATTGTATTAGTTATGGCAATACCTTCGTTTGCAGAAGCTAAAGACTGTTTTCAGGTGAAAACGGTCTTTATCTCATGGAAATGATGGCATCACCGTTTTGTAAATGGAGCCCATACAGTTGAAGTAATAAGTTTTCCCTTAGAATCAGGTACAATTTAGGCTTAAACTTGCAACAAAATGATAATAAATAACAATAAAAACATAAACCAACAGGAGTGTAGTGGGAAAAAGCGCTGATTGGTGTGATACTGTGGTGTTAAGGTGGCTTTTAAAGATGGATCATGTGAAAAAATGGTAAAATGCAGAAAGAATGGTAAATCCTATGTACACATAAAGTGCTACTTGCAAAATATTGCAAAACGAATAATAAAACTTTGAGCTTGAATAAAATTGCTTTACTAATATCATCAAGGCAAAGTCAGACAGTACAACATAGTATAACAAAATAAAAAGCAAATTAAAAAAGTCTATAAGACGCAAGGCAGTCTTTGAAGGAATGTTCCTACCCCAGTAATGTAGTTGGTGTGCAGAGGGTACACAGATCTCAGATGTCCCGGCCGGGACGTCTCACGCAGCCGGGGATCAGAGGAGACACTGGATGCCGTCTGAAAACTGGAGCTGTGGAAGCGGTCTAACAGAGGAACTGCATGCACGGATCAGCCTGACATGTTTCGGGACTCCTTCCCTTTCTCAAAAGCGATCCGTTGAAGATACAGGTAAGTGTTTAAATAGTGTTTCCCGCGAGCTGACGTCATTCACTCCTCCCTTCAGGGCAGGAGCCTCTCATAATCGTCCCAAAAGTTAACCCTATATGCCGCTATATGTATAATCCAAACATCAATATACATATGGAAGGAAAACAGCTATAACATTACCTAATACTATTGATAGTAATAGTTGACGCCTAATATATGTAAATATTCAGCCGCAATTTGATGAATGGCTATCATTACTATGAACAACTATATATTTAATAAACTAAGCTAAAACAAACACTTGTGGACCAACTATCTTATTTCTATGTACATATAAGATTCAAACAATAGTGTGGGAGATAAAATAAATCATCCCTACAATCAATAATAGACTACTAATATATACAAAATATTAAAAGTGATTGATCTTGATACAAAATATTAGTCATAATTATAAATGTGTAGTAATATAATTTTAATTAAAATAGAGTACCCATATAATTCATACTTCTGGTACATCGTAAATATAAAAATTATACTCGTTTTTACTATATTAAATCCTAAACTGGAGTGAGTGCTAGTAAAACAATTGTCCTATTGTGTGTCCAATAAAGATTCTAATCAGTGATGTGAGAATAAAAATTATTGAATAATCCCCACAATCAGTATTAAAATTGGACTACTGTTGTGGTTTTTTATACAAATTCTAAAACATTAAGTGTGTAGTGACTTCATACTAATATACTACCCATATGATTATCTACATATTCTGGTACATCATATTATTGAAATGTCCCATAGTGATGTGACTAACAAAAAAGTATAAACAATGGTATACAATAAATATACAGTGCAAAATTTACAATTACATTCTAAAAAATTACATTCTAAAAAACTGTCACATATTAAAACCATCCTAAAAAATTAATTAAACATATCATCCTTTAAAAGCTATGCATATCTCCTTCATATAAGGTCTTCCCAAAGATATTGCTACTAAGGGAGACCTTACTTATTCATATGTGCTGATTTATTCATCTTGTTAACATAGTTACGTGGTGGCATTATCTTACCAGTCAGAATACACAATCCGCCGTATGGCTTGACTCATCATCTGTTAGACCGCTTCCACAGCTCCAGTTTTCAGACGGCATCCAGTGTCTCCTCTGATCCCCGGCTGCGTGAGACGTCCCGGCCGGGACATCTGAGATCTGTGTTCCCTCTGCACACCAACTACATTACTGGGGTAGGAACGTTCCTTCAAAGACTGCCTTGCGTCTTATAGACTTTTTTAATTTGCTTTTTATTTTGTTATACTATGTTGTACTGTCTGACTTTGCCTTGATGATATTAGTAAAGCAATTTTATTCAAGCTCAAAGTTTTATTATTCGTTTTGCAATATTTTGCAAGTAGCACTTTATGTGTACATAGGATTTACCATTCTTTCTGCATTTTACCATTTTTTCACATGATCCATGTTTAAAAGCCACCTTAACACCGTCTGATCAACCTTCAACGGCAGCTACCAAGTGACTTTTTCATGTTCCCTATATGCCGCTATACTAATGTATTTATGATTTATCATTAGCATTATTTATTTGTTTATCTATTTTAACAGTCACAGTATCACACCAATCAGCGCTTTTTCCCACTACACTCCTGTTGGTTTATGTTTTTATTGTATTAACTTGAAAGGTTTGGACCCTTTCTAGTAGAGGGAGATTGCTGCAGGTTTTTATTGGCGCTTTTTAAGTGGTATACCCCCCTTTTTTATTCGATAATAAATAACAAGTCTATTCCAAATGACAGCTATAATTGAAGTGTTATATCAATCTCATGACAAATATAATTAAGCCACGCTTAGCAATGCAGTATAGGGAGATATGCAATTAACACAGGAGCTTCTTGGAAAGTATATGCAGGCAAAACCTAGAGCGTACAATAGACGTTGTATAGATAACTGATAAAAGTTTAAAGATGGAAATGAGGGATCTCACCCTTCATATGAACCAAAGCTTCCCACATAGAAATCGGTATATTGAGCATCACTGAACCTGATAGATGATGGAGACAGCTTTGAAAGAGCAAACTCCTTCATCTATCAGGTTCAGTGCTATGGGGATACAGAACAACAGTGCCAGTTGAAATCTGGATCCGGACCACAATTTATAGCTGTAGCCCAAACTAATAAGGAAATAACTTGGAATTACAGGCAGCTAAAGTTATTAGTTCAGCACAGTAAGTGCCTGTAGACACAAGTAAAATCCTGGGACTGTTTGAGGTTTATTGTAGTTTTACTATATATATATATATATATATTAATTCAGTTGTGATTATATCTGAGCACAAGTAGATTTTTGCAAAATGGAGTGTTGGTAAGATTCAGCTTCATATATTAATGCATACACTTTGAGGTACCAAAAAGATTTTCAGCAAAATTACTTACAAAGACTGAAGGTTGGTCAAATAATCAAACTGGTTGTGTGGTATATGGTTCAGAGGGTTGAAGGAAATATTCCTAAAAAAAACAAAAACAAGGTAAATCTAATATAAATGTCTTTATGTTACCATTTACTCGTCATGTTGTCTCCTATCCAAATGGAGTGGACCAAATTAAAGAGAGGCATTGGCAGATCAATATTTTACAATAAGTTCAGGCATCTGAGACATATTTCCTGTAAAGTTGCTGTTGTAAATCAGGACATATCTACACTATCGCATTTTGGGATTAAGGTTATCATTACTTATACAGCAATCAGTTACTGCTATGCTATTACTCAATACTTGTTTCTGCAAAATAAAGAAACACTACAATACTTTGCTGGTGAGAGACTTGCTTTTGATTATTCAATAGTCTATATAAGGCAAATATAAAGTCTTGCTTTTTATTCATGTGTACGAATTAATTAGAATCTGACAAGTTGTCAGGTTAGTCAAAGTTTCTTAGAGAAAGCAATCCTTTGTATAATCTATCAGGAACTAGGGGCCTGATCCAGAGGTACGATGTAGCGCTGAGCGTGCTAACGCTCAGCGTTACATCGCTGCCTCCCCCTGGCACTCCCCCTGTGCGGGCGTATGACCCCTACCTTACGCCGGCTGAAGGCTACCCTAACTTCAGCCGGCGTAAGGAAGGGGCCATATGCTCGCACAGGAGCGTATGGCCGCTTAGCACGCCCCCCCACCCTCATTTACTTACCTCCCCCCGCCCACCAGCAGTAACGTGAGCATAATGACGCTGGAGGACGTCCCCTCCAGCGTCCCTACGGCGCTACTATGGATTGGGCGTTTCCATAGTGACGCCGGGCAACATCTGCCCGGCGCATGCGCAGTACGGCTATGGCCGCCATACTAGTGACGGCGGCCGTAGCTCTGGATCAGGCCCTAGGTCCCAGAATTTTCCTTTTTAGATCTTCTTCTAGGCCAGGGGTTCTCAACCAGTAGAATTCAGACCACTGACTGGTGGTACTCAAGGAAACTAGGCTAGCTTGTCAGCAGGTAGACGCCATATTTTTATTTAACTAGGTGCGATATCAGATGGCATAGTTCATATTAGTATACTGACATATAAAGTATCTAAAGGGCTTAATGGATTATGTAGAAAAAAGTACTTTAAAACTACTGCAAAATATGTGCGGAAAATAAATATATATACAGCATATAATATGATCTGCAAATTAGTGCTTGACCTGATTCCATAGTGAGTAACTCCCCAAAAAGGTTAAGAACTGCTGTTCTAGGCATTTCCTCCAATTTTATATAGGGATTGTTATGATGGCCATACAAGAATTTGCATGGATGTATAATTGACTAACATACTTATAATAAGTTGTATTTGTGTCATGTTCTTAAAAAGGATGTTTATATAGAAATGTATAGTGTATGGGGCTGCTCTGTTAAGACAATCTCCTATAGGACTTCCTTGGGTCTTCACACCTGTATTTATTCTTGTTTAAAATGTTTCTTTTCAGATGCTGGGTGGTTACACCCAGTCATTCTGTGGTGTAGTGGCTCTATATTACAGCTTTTGGTGTAACTGTATTTGCATGTGGCTTCCTATTTGGACTGTAATCTTTTGTAGAGTTTTTTTTATTATACTAGACTGTTCAGGAATCTGAAAATTACTAATTTAAGAATACATTTTTTTGGGTAATTTCCCTAATATCTAAAATAACCACACAGAAGCAACCTGATTTCATACATCCCATTCAGATTGTTTCCACCAAATGCTTGCTCTTTTTTGTATTATTTTATTTTTATGTATGAATAAATATACCCTAAATAATACTAACTTCTTAATATACAGTCAGGTGCATAAATATTGGGACATCAACACAATTCTCATATTTTAGGCTCTATACACCACCACAATGGATTTGAAATGAAACAAACAAGATGTGCTTTCACTGCAGACTTTCAGCTTTAATTTGAGGGTATTTACATCCAAATCAGGTGAACGGTGTAGGAATTAGAACGGTTTCTATATGTGCCTCCCACTTTTTAAGGGACCAAAAGTAATGGGACAAACTAAACAATCCTAAATCAAACTTTCACTTTTTAATACTTTGTTGCAAATCCTTTGCAGTCAATTACAGCCTGAAGTCTGGAACGCATAGACATCACCAGACGCTGGGTTTCATCCCTGGTGATGCTCTGCCAGGCCTCTACTGCAAATGTCTTCAGTTCCTGCTTGTTCTTGGGGCATTTTCCCTTCAGTTTTGTCTTCATCAAGTGAAATGCATGCTCAATCGGATTCAGGTCAGGTGA
>WWET01000909.1:75540-90484 GCA_011038615.1 Limnodynastes dumerilii | reverse complement strand
CTCAAGGGGCGTGCGTTTTTTACGACGATAGGCTGGACGCTCAAGTTACTACACAGAGGCGGGGATAGCCATTTAAATTGCACAGTATGGGCGTGCTAAGCCCAGTACGACCAGCGTATCGGTACGAAAATTCGCACGTACGCTGGAAAATCTTAGGGTAGGGTTCAGCCGGCGTAAGCAGGTACAATCAATGGGAGTGTTATGGGCGTGAAAGTTTTTACGCCCGGGCGAACGTTCGCTACGCTCGCGGGCGATTGCGGTCGTAGGTCTGGATCAGGCCCAAGGTGTTTATTTTGTATTTTGTTTTGTTTTCTCTACTGAATAAAACTGGCTGAGGTCAGTTGCACCTTACTGCCTGGAGTTGATGTGAAACCAATGCTAAAAACCCCCTCTCTCTCACAATATATATATATATATATATATAAAGTTTAGGATCACATAAATACCTATTAAGTCTGGATAAGCCTGCAAAATATGGCCACTCTTAATAGGAACCTGATTGTTGTTATGGAACATTTAGCTTGTAAATAAATAGCAGTTACCAGAGATAGGGCACTCACTAGTCTTCATTTCCTGTGTGTTGTTTGAACATTAATAAACACTCTCTTCCTGTTACTCCATGCTTCATTGTCTATGTTGTATCTGTGCTCTGCTTTGCTATTACACGTCGGGCTGTTTTCCAGAGGCTGTGACCTGCTGGGTGTCTGCTGCACAAACCTATCACCACCTTCAATGGCTCTAGCGAAAACCAGGCCCTAGTTAAATTCCAGACCCTGGGAACAGCCATGTTACATTATGATAGTTGTTAATTTTAACAAATAAAGTTAAAGGGTCCTCCTATGTATATGTTTTATAAAGAAGCTAATAATTCACATACAATTCTGATATAATTATATACAATGACCCTCTTGTTTTCACAAGGTTAACAATGTTCTGTGTTTTGTATACTGTTAAAGGAAAAAGAACTTACAGATCCACCAACTTGCTTAGTTGTGAGAATGCCCCGTGTTGAATTTTTCGTATCTTATTTCTGCGCAGAATCCTTTGACAAAGAGCATAAATTACAAAAGTATATAGAAAACTAAACTATTTTACAAATATATGCAGAAACAGGTTCAATAACTGTTAACATGTCATCTTTCACTGCACTCATTCCTGAATTGTGTAACACAATCATAGTGCACTAATTGCTATATTACGTTCCTCCCCCACTAGGCCAATAACACCTGGAATTTATTAGTAACTTGCAGAAGTGTCCAGTATTGCCAGGGGTTTATCAATTTATCAATGAGCTGGATGAAACTGTCAACATTTTTAAAATATTCAGTAAATTGACGATATGTACAGTTCTTGTTAATAACAACATTTAATGTAATTTAACATCAATGATAAGATCTGACCTCTTTCTAGTCCACAACTTAAGCCACAGTCTTTTTTTCCATAAGCCCACCCCTTTTGCAGCCAGAAAATTGGGACAGTCCCTTCTAAATCAAGATGTGATGTCATCCAAGGCCCAGAACAGGCTCCCTATGTGTCAAAGGTCTGGCCAGCATACACCAGTGGGAGGTCCGACTGGGACCCTAACCTATTATGTCTTGTGATCCAACATTACCACTCTGTGAAGTTTTCTTATCAGGGTTGCCAACTCTCCTGGAAAATCTGGAAGACTCTCCCAGTATTCTGGGAGCACTGGCAAATCTCTTGCACCAAGCTTGAGAGCGTGATTTGCATCAAGCCCTGTCCCCTTGTCTCTCCATATGATGCACGGAACTTGATGATGTAATTTGCGTCATCAAGCTCCACTTAATCCCTAGTAACACTGGGCAGGATCCTCAACAACATACGTCTTTCAACATACCTCCGTCTTTTGCAGACAAGAGCTACTACGCATGCGTAATAACTATTTTACGTAATAACTGCATATACGCATATACCACATAAATGCAATCTACTTACCAAAACTATACATAGATTACGTAAAATAGTTACTACACATGCGTAGTAGCTTCTATTGGCAAAAGACGGACGTATGTTGAAAGACGTACATTGTTGAGAATCTGGCTCACTATGACTAATGGCATTGACGGACAGGGTTGGGGCTTTATGATGCAATTTGCATAAATTGTGTCATGTTATTTTGTTACGTAGATTGCGATTATGCGGTCTTTAAGACCGCATTTATGCAATCTACGTGACAAAACAATACGTAGATTACGTAAAAGTTACTGCGCATGCGTAGTAACTATTATCGGTAAATTCAGGACGTATGTGCAATACGTCCGGGGCTGTGAATCCGGCCCATTACCTGGGCTATTGCTGGTAATGAAGTAATTATCAAATATTTTTGTGCTATTGATATGGAAAGCGCTGTTTTACGTGCGTGTGTGGTGAGTAGGTACGCGCATGTAGTGGGGAGTACACGCCCCCTGCACCCTTATGAGTCCAGATTCCTGCCTTAACTTTTACGAACAGTCGTAGTGGGGCTGCCCCGCCCCCTCATTTATATGGCTATCCCCGTCTATATGCCTTACCCGTGTCCACATATGTGAAAACATATTTTTATGTGAAGTGAGTAGAAACTATATAACTACAGTAAATAAATCAATTATTGAAAATCACTGTGTTTTATCCACGGTTTGAATAACTCTGAATAATGTCTATTAAACACTATTCAACAAGATGTGATAAAAAATGCTTGAAGTTATTTCTTTCCTTTATTAAGTATTTCAATGGATGAAAAAAGTATAAAAGCAATATTCCTGGTTTTAATGTCACTAGGTCAGATCCACAATTAAGCACGCACAGCGCTTTTAAGTCTACGAAGCGGAATTTAATTTACATAAAGTGCACCCTTATATTCCGTATTTGCAAGTGTAGTTCACTCCAATCGAACATATGGAACTGTTATGTGAACATCCCATGTAAAATGGTTGTTGCAACCAACAACTATTGGGCAACATCCAACGAAGTCCAAAAGGCCTTGCAGCCCTTGCAAGGACCTCGAGGCCCAAATGGTAGAGATAAGGGTGGTGGGGTGGAAACCTTGAAAATGAGCCATACAGTGAGCCTCTTCCGACCAACGATAAGGACTGGGAACTGCTGTTATCTTCTTCAATGGAGTTGTAGATAGATATATGTTGAAACCCACAGAGAGTGAGAGAAAGACATCACATACAAAACCAAACTTAATCCCTTCCTCTGTAGAATCTGTAGAAGCTATTGCTTCTTCTGAGTGGGATCTCTGGAATCCACCTAAACTAAGTCTCTCCTCCTTGCTGTGTGCTCCAACGTTTTGAGCCGCTGCATGCCATACCATCCACCCTCAGCCAGCTCACCTTTCAGTTTGTGGTCAGAACTGCAGCTTGCAGGGCCGACTTCTGGCACAAATGCATATGCAGACATCTAGCGGCACCCAGCAGTATTGCACTCACCACACAGTGACACTGACAGCAGCTCTCTATTCTGCACCTGGCTGGATTAAAAGAGCCATCCTCTGGTTGAAGCTGTAGAGAGTGTCTGCCAGCCAATTCAGAAACCCCTCTGCATAGAGCATATTCTCAGGTCAATATTAAGTATTTCAACCTATTGGCTTATGATTTTATCATTAAAATAACTTTTTTTTTTTTTAAATAACGCTTAAAAAAACCCAAATTCCTTCATAAACTTAAACTTAAGCTAGTTTCATAGTAGATCTGCCACTGGGCTGGTGTGTAATGAAAGATCTTATATAGGTGCTTAACCAAGTCCTTACTGTACAATTTAAATACCTCCCCCTGTCCACCATGCACACATGTTATACATATGGTGTATCATCATATCCCGCTATTGGAAAGTCTTTGTATGTAGTGCTTTCCGATGTGTAACCGCCATGTGCACGCATGTGCAAAATGTACACGCGGGGCCCGATTTACTAAGGGGCGATTTAAATCGGCAGTAAAAGTCATCACTGTAGTTTGCTGCAATTTTTTTTTTAAAGTCATCGGATTAATTAAGGAGCGATTTTCCCTGTTGATTTTTAAACTATAGCGATGTTTGGTGAGCTTTTAAGGTTTTTTTCATCGCGTTTAAACTTATAATTAGGGCGCACATCTTAGCTGACAGTGGAATTACCCACGCAGGCATATTTTCCCTTCGATACTACAGGCAATATCACCTAGAAAGATATTAAATAGCACTGGTCCAAGTACAGAACCCTGGGGTACTCCACTGGTTACCTTACCATCCCCAGAAGGGATTCCCTTTACTAAAAATACTACTACGTATTCATTCAACTATCTTTAAATCCAATCCCAAAGTTTCCAGCTTATTTAACAGTCTGCGATGTGGCACAGTATCAAAAGCCTTACTAAAATCTAAATAAGCTATGTCTATAGCTTCTCCTTTATCTAATACTTTACTGAGCCAGTCAAAATTTTTTTATAAGATTTGTTTGACATGCTCTTTCCCCAGTGAATCCATGCTGCTTGGGATCCTGTAAGTTACTGGATTTAAGATACTGTACAATTTGTTCCTTTAACAGTGTTTCCGTCAATTTCCCTACTACTGATATTAAACTGACTGGTCGCTAGTTTGATGCTTCTTCCCTACTTCCACTTTTTTGCATTGACATTTGCTATTTTCAGTCCTCTGGAATCACCCTAGGTATTAGTGACTGATTGAATAATTCAGTTAATAGTTTTTCCAGCACCCCTCTAAGCTCTTTTAGTATCCTCTGATGTATCCCATCTGGTCCCATTTTTGTTCACTTTCAGCTTTGAAAGTTCAAAGTTCTTTTAATACCTGCTCCTCAGTGAAAGTTGTAGTAATGTCCCCTATTGTAGTAATAGCCTTCCTATTTAAAAGTGGACCTTTCAACTCTCTTTATTTTGTGAATATTGCACAGAAATGCTTGTTAAGCATTGCCATAGCCCTTTCACCCTCATCAAGAATCCCACTTTCCGTTTTGAGCCTTATGATACCCTCTTTAATTTTTCGCCTTTCATTTATATACCTAATAAAGCTTTTGAACCCTCTTCGTACCAAATGGGCCCATTTTTCCTCAGTTTGTGCCTTTGCTGCTCTGATAACCTATTTAGCCTGCTTCTGTTTTGTAAAATACTCCTCCCTGTCATCATTATTTTGAGTTTGCTTATAATTTCGAAAGGCCATCTTTTTTGCTTTCACTATAGTTGCTACCTCTTTTGTAAACCAAATTGGCTTTCTTTTTCTGTGTTTTTCCTAACATCTCTTGTACAAAGGTCTGTGGCTGTTAATAATGCATATTTTACATTTCCACTCTGACAAAGAATCACTTACACATTTCCCCAATCTCACAAAATCCACTTTGCTAAAGTTTAGCACCCTCATCTTTGTGTGGCACATGTCTCTCTCAGTCATTATACTAAACCATACTGCTTGATGGTCACTCGATCCTAGGTTCCAACCCACGCTTTCTCACCAGTTACATAAGGGACAATTCTTGTAATGAATTTAAAATTTCCCCACTTCTAGTGGAGCTTGCTGAAGATTCATCCCAGTTTACATCAGGTAGATTAAAATCTCCCATGATTATTACCTCCCCTTTTAATGTCATTTAGCAATGTCTTGCCGTAGGACATGGGGCCTGATCCTGAGCTACGGCTGCCGTCACTAGTACGGCGGCCGTAGCTCTAATGCGCATGCTGATCGGGCGTCCATAGTAGCGGCGTTGGGACGCTGGAGGGGACGTCCTCCAGTGTCCCAACGCTCACGTTACTCCTGGAGGGCGGGGGGAGGTAAGTAAATCAGGCTAGGGGGGCGGGCTAGGCGGCCATACGCTCCTGTGTGAGCGTATGGCCCCTTCCTTACGCGGGGCGAAGCTAGGGTAGCCTTCACCCGGCGTAAGGAATGGGCCATACGCCCGCACAGGGGGAGGGCCAGGGGGGAGTCAGCGATGTAACGCTGAGCGTTAGCACGCTCAGCGCTACATCGTTGTTCTGGATCAGGCCCATTGTCCATTTACTTCTCTTGCCCTGGTGACCTATATATCACTACAGTGGACCGTATTCAGAATGAAGAACGTCTGGTAATTTATGCATGCAAAATGCGTAAGTGGAGTGATTTCTATTCAGGGCGCATGTGCAGACCATGGAGATACAAAGCGTAATTGGAATGATGCGTAAGTAACTTCCGTACGTCAAAAGATGCGTGCGAACATAAAAGTTCGGACGGATTATTAATAAGTAGGCGTCAATCGGAATGTAAATAGCAAAAAATAGGCGTGGTAATGCAGTAGACGTGCGGTTGTATTTGCGAACGTTTAACTTCCGTCACATATACGCACACTAATGATAAGGTTGCTTTCACAACACGGAAGTGTTCTGAAATTTATTCATTTTGCAAAACGTAGAATATCTGTTCACACAGAAGATGGGTGCAAGCATTCCTTTTTATACAAGTTTCTGTTTTGCCAGATATCATGGCTATGTTCTATGAACCCATATCCTTTCTCATGGCACCATTTCCTAAGCCACAGATTGAAATGTCCTAATGTCCCCCAATACATTGTATTAATCATAAAGACCCCCGATACATATTATTAAACATAATGTCCCCCAATACATAGTATTAAACATAATGGGGCAGATCCAGACCCCCACACGCATTATGTGCATTTGAGGGTCTATAAGTACGACCGTGTAGCAGGGAGTGCACGCCTCCTGCACTCCCTGCTATTGGTAATAAATCTGGACACTTATGTGTCTAGATTCCTTCCTTAAATATTATGACTAGTGTCACAATTCGCGGCAAACGACACGTTACTTACCATATCAGGAGGCTTCTGACTCCTGTGTCACTCCGGTCCCGCTGTCCTCAGTCTGGGGTCCACAGGGCTCCTGTCAGCAGATCTCCAGTGGCGTCCTCGCGTCTCCTGGGCGCCGCCATCTTGGATTCTTCACGTGACTCCCCTCGGCCAATCTGGAAGCAGGCCAGCGGAGCACGTGACGTGATCCTTCAGTGCCAGAACTTCTTAGTCACTACAGGAGCCTTGTTCCTTCCTGTGATCCCACAGTCATCACTGTTCACCGCTGTGCATCTCTGCATCTGCAGTCATTACTTCTTCAACTCTGCTGATTATCCTCTGCAGTTCCAACTGCTTCAACTCTGCTAATTAACCTCTGCAGTCCCAACTGCTTCAACTCTGCCAATTAACCTCTGCAGTCCCAACTGCTTCAACTCCGCTATTTAACCTCTGCAATCCCAACTGCTTCAACTCTGCTGATTAACTTCTGCAGTCCCAACTGCTTCAACTTTGCTATTTAACCTCTGCAGTACCAACTGCTTCTACTCTGCTATTAACCTCTGCAGTCCACACTCAAGTAATCAGTCAAGCCAAGTCCACAGTCTGAGTCTGAGTCCCTACTCAAGTCCTCAGTCAAAGTCCGTTCACAGTCTGAATCCTTAGTCTAAGTCTTATGTTAGTCCGGTCCTGTCTGCAACTCCAGTCCGGTCCTGTCTGCAACTCCAGTCCGGTCCTGTCTACAACTCCAGTCCGGCTTGAAGCGCCCTACCCCCTGCTCCAGGGGCCACCTATCCTGTACATGTACATATGCACCATCGCTACTTAAAACCACCCAGCTTCATCTTCGCTACATCCTCTCACCGCCCCGCACCTAACCTTGATCTGCCCAAGAACGTGATAACTAGGACTTTGTTGAAATCAAGTTGTCACACTGTTAAGTAGTATATCCACAGCTGATGCATGATTAAAGAGTCTGTCTACCAATGATATTCAGTTCTACTGTGGGGGCCGATAGTAAAGAAAAGTCCACAAAAATGTCAAATACACAAAATATTCCACAAATATTTACAGTATACATATGCGAAATAAAAATATGTTGCAATTAAAAAAAAGTTTAATATTATTGAACATCAAACATATCCATAATTTGCGTCTGTTAATGTTCTATCAATCCACCCTTTTAAAACCACGTAACCTTCATTTAAGGGGACCAAAACCATATTTTAAGTTTTACCCTATTTTCTATATAAACAATATTTTGCCATAAATGAATAAAGGTTGCACTACAAAAGATATATATATATATATTAAGAGAAACCAGCACCAATATCTATACTATTTTTTCCTTCCTTCCTATCTAAATAAATGTTCCCACATACAAATACAGATACATTTAGGAGGGTAGAAATGTATAAACAAAGCACATATCTATATCAGAGCAGCAATCAAACAGTATACATAATCAATTAGTTTCATTTATTTGTTTTTAGATGTTATGTATTCAGTTATTTCTTTACTGTTATTTAAAAGAAAAAATTATAATATTTTAAAAAAATATCTTTAGTAATAAATCAATCAATAAACTGTCCCATTAAATTCCACAAAATAATTTAGCCCATCCGGTGTAAGTAGAAATGAAATTTTTAGAGAAGCGCTCAGGATGCAGACAAACGTATGAGTGTGGAGGGGTGTGCGGGTGCTGCTGAAATCTTGTTTAGAAATACCCAAAGAGTACTTCAATGACAACTGTATTAGAGAATTGGTGAAAACAAGATCGATAGCGCAACCCTGTGGTTGGGAACGTAGTGTATAATGCATTATACCAAGACACTGGAAGGGTGAGTGCATTAACTTACTTTACCTGCAGTTCAGTCCATCAGTAATGCACTAGTGCCCCCTGTCTTGTGTTTTCTTCTTTTGTACAATCTGCTGGAACTATACCACTGCCTACATCAACGGAATTGAGTGGACATTCCCTCTACCACTGAGGTCCCACTCCAACTCTCATCACCTATCCCTAACCCCCACATCCGTCCCCCCATTTCCCCCCGTATCATTTCACCATCCTCCCAGTTCCACCTGCAATACAATACTCCACCCAATCACCACCTACACTACGTTCCCAACCACAGGGTTGCGCTATCGATCTTGTTTTCACCAATTCTCTAATACATCCGGTGTAAGTGTTTGTAAAGAAAAAAATCTAATAAGCTTCACATTGACATAATTTTCTGTATCTATTACCCCCGCCCGATTATTTGGACCAATTCACTCAATACCCCAGACTTTAAGTCCTTTTGAATCCCGATTATGTACCTTAGAAAAATATCTCAAATTGCATGAGTTAATAGCTGTTTATTGATATTTCTTTTATGCTCCCTGAACCTTTTTTTTAGTTGTGCACCCCACATAATGGAGCACACATGGACATGGACAAGACCATAAATTATATATTCTGTTTCACAATTTATAAAAGAATGAATAGCAAAGGTCTGTCCATTAGCTGTAGACACAATGTTATTGTTAACAATAAAGCCACAAGTTAAGCAAACATTCTTATTGCATCGGTAAACACCAATGCAATCCTTTTTATTATCAAAATCCTTCTTCATTTCATCAGTACCAAATTTCACCTAAATAGGGGCCAAAATATTCTTAAGACTCTTGCTTTTCTTAAAAGGGTCCAGAGCCAAGAAGAGGACGTAAAATTTCATCTTGTGTCATAGATATTAATTCTCTTGATTTACTGTTAAATCTTGAGACAAATCTGATTATTCTCACAAAACTGTTGATTTTTATCACCATAAGTATTGGTAGTATTCCTGGGTACAAGGAGATCATCCCTATTTAATCTTAAGGCCCTCTCCAAAGCTGTATTCAAAATTTTCTCTAGGTACCCTCTTTCCTTAAAATCCCTACGCATTTTATTGGCTTGTATATGAAAATCATCAACTCTACTACAATTTCTCTGTAGTCTCACTAGTTGACCATATGGAATATGGTTGATCCAAGGCTTATAGTGACCGTTTCTAAAGTGAAGATAATTATTCACGTCTGTAGGTTTAGAAAAATTCATAGATACAATTTCGTTTAGAGAGGAGCAAAGGGTGAAATCCAGGTAATTAATAGTAGTATAATAATATAATATAATAAGGGATAGATCTAAATTCTTAATTGCTTTTGTTGCAAAAAAAAAAAAAGTTTACTTCACAAATCCCTCACATATTTATTCAATTCCATGCACAGGTCAATATCAGGTTTTGTCTCTGGGGCAGAAGTTAAACCTTTCTCTAGAAGTTTAATTTGGGTATTAAACAAAGGTTTACTCTAAATATTTATAACGCCCCTAATTCTTTACTTCAACTTCATTGTACCTTCTGTTTTCTTGGGGAGTTTTCTACCCCCTCTCGTTCCTCTAGATCTCTTGATCTCTTCCCTCTACATCTCTTAATCTTTTGGTCATATTCTGTCGATTGCTCTCTTGTATATATACAATATGGCTGTTGACTCCTCCCTTGGTCCCTTCCAAATAGAGTTTATGTCCAATTGCTTCCTCCTAGCACCTAATGCATATTCCTCATTGCGTTTTTCACTCTTGTCTTGAGAGGGAAATAAGGAAGGGGGCTGAGAGGTAGAGAGGGGGGAGGTGGAAGGCTGGGGGTATCATTATGAGGTGGAGGATTACTCAAATTTTCCATTTGTGAGTTTTGGTTTTTAACCACTTTAGAATATAAGGGTATAATTTTAAATAAGAAACAAACTTGAAGAATGTGCTAACGGATAATGAGACACACCAAAATAGGTTAAAATATTTTATTCTAAGCAATAAAAAACTATAAATACACAATAAAATATCCACATGGTGCACAAAACATCACTATAAATCATAGGTTAGATACATATAGTAAGCTCAGGAGCTAATTCCTATTGTGTGATGCAATAGTGCTCCAATTAAATCCAAGCTATTTTAAACAGTTAGTTGCAATAGTATGGCATTCGCAAATAAATGGGATTATATCCAATAATGGTATTAGGTGTTACTCCTTTGTGTCGCAAAGTTCTGTAAGTAAATAACAATCGGCTTGGTTAATAGTCAGGTGAATACCGACAATGTCAAATATGGACCATCACCCTCAGGCAATTGAAAAATAAAGTCTGCTAGTGCACTAGTATTCCTGAGGCTATAACAATATAAAGTGTTGGCTAGATTTAGCTGGTTGAGGGCCACAATAAAGCTCACCATGTCCGTTGATTACTTGACCGCAAAGGACAACAAAATGAAGATCTGTGCCTTTGGTACCTAGATGGACTCCTCCACGCTTGCAGAGTTAATCAGACTTCTCATTAGCGGAGCTGTGCTCATAAGGTCCCCATCTGGGGCAAAGAAGATAGTCTTGCGTGCACCTATACCTCAGTGTACACTGATAGAATAGAAGGCGGTATCAGAGTAATTATGCAGCTAAAGCTGCTTTCTTACGCAAACACAGTCCCCTTCTTTAAAAAAATTAATACAGTGCCCACATAATTTAAATAATAAAAATTGGCACATGTGCCCCTCAAAATAAAAGTATAAAAAAAAAATTAAAAAAATACTTGCCTGCTCTGATGGGGGTCCAGTCTTGTAAGCTTGGCGCTAATGACAGTTCTACTGTCATTGGGGTATACTCAGGGGCGTAGCTAAAGGTTCATGGGCCCAGGTGCAAAAGGTCAGCTTGCCCCCCCCAACCTACAACAAAAATAAAATTTCAATCTGTTCACTCCATAACGTAGTGGAGCGTAGTGGGTAGTGGAGCACAGCACACCTCAAACAGCCTGTTTGATCAGGTCCACTGAAGACAGGTGAGTGACAGGCTGGTGCGCTGCAGGGTGACAGCTTCTGGTGTTCGCTTTGATTCACACTGTGGTGGGCGTGACGGCACACTGCGGTGGACGGCATGCTGCTCGCTGGACTCAGAATGAGTGTGGCACTATTGGTAAGTGGCGGGGGGGCCTGTGCTGGGACCCCCTATCTCAGGGGCCCGGTCGCAAGTGCGACTGCTGCGACCCCTGTAGCTTATACTTATACCTTCTGCCAGCGTGGGAATATTTCCAAATATGATAATGTAAATCATTAGTTTCCATGCTGGCAAAGGGTATAAGTATACCCCAATTATAGTAGAACTGTCATTAGCGCTGGGATGTCCTGCATCTAGGGTTTTTATTTATTTATTCACATAGGTTGGGGCAGGTGGGGGAAGGGGGTTAACTTTTTGCATTGTAAAAAAAAAGAAGAAGAAGCATCCATGCGGTCAGAGCAATTAAGGCTCCGACTGCTTTTTTTTTTTTAAAGACCTGCTTTTTATACGGTCAGTTCAGAGATGCGTGTTTCTTAGAAACATCCGCTAAAACTCTGAATCAGGTCCGATAAGTAAATCGGAATGGTCAACAGCATACACATAGAAGTGGAGTGTGGTCTTGAGTCAGCAGTTTCATCTAATGTGGTTTGGTGACTTTGACGCGTTTCTTCATAAGGTAACTGCGATTTCCTCGGAAAGAAGTATAATTTTAAATATTTACTATTTTTATGGTAAATAAATATTGTTACATTTTTACTATTGTAAATTCAAGTTGCCGTCCGTTTTTTCTGTACATCTCCAACTTCAACTTGACCATCCATATTTATCTATATATTTTCAAATTTTTCAGGGGACCATTAATATATGTTCATTGCTTTATCCAACTTCATAAGTATAAGTTTAATTTACTACAAGATAAAACCCTTTTTAAACAGATGTATGTATATGTTTCATTATTCATTATAGGAACTCTTGTGAAGTAGGAAGAGCAACACATTTCAAACTGCAAGTTATGAGGTAGGAATTTGCATAAGGAGAAAGTCCTTATAGGAAGAATTATAGGTGATGCCAGGTGTTTACTGTACTTCATTATACCTCAGTTTCCTTGATGGAAAATTATTTCAAATTCTTTAACCTAAAGGGAATCAGAGATCTGTGCTCTGTGTAGGTCACTCAACAAGCCTTCTATTTATAACAGTATATCTAGTTGTTTGGCATATTGCTTTTTCTCACTATAAGAAACTAAATATACTCCTCTTTTATTATATTAATATTAGAACTGACTCCTATTCCCTATTTATGTGCTGTACTACATAATCGTTTTCATTTTCCAATAAAAGTTACATGTAAATGTCAATAGAGGGAGCTCTTTCATGCTATTTCCTATCATTAAAAATAAGTACTTCCAAGAGTTTATACTCCAGTCAAACAGAGAACAGCTGGTTACTACATGTGCATAACTTCCAAGGTGGGGAATTTTCTATGTCTAGACATTAACATGCCACCAATTATCTGGTGAAAACACCACATGATTTATAGATGGTGAGAGACTGCATGAAGGAAAAATGAATTGTAATGTGGTAGACATAGATCTGTCATAGAGGTATGCACATCATGATACTGACTGTCAATTTTATAAACCTGGCAGGTTTGCTAGGAATACCTAGTTTTCTTATAATGCACATTACAGTGTAGTTAGAGCTATTGATTAATAATATTTATACGAGTGTAAATATTTATATGAGTGTAAATCACTGTGTGACAGAAAGTGTATCAAGCCTCTGCAAAGTGTCATCACATATTATAGAGATGCAGAGGAAACGGGTAGAAAACCATGAAAGTGCACATAGGAGCACATTGCGGGAGGCCGCACCAGCACTTTGTGGAGAATTAAGTCTGTTCCGCTTTTCCTTGATAACTACACATGATGGAATTTGTTGTTTGTGTAAGCATTTGCTGAAAACTTTACCCATTTCTAGTAATATTTGCATTATTACAAAACATGTTATGACATAGAAGCATAGAAAGTGACTGCAGATAAGAGTCACTTATATTTATCCCAAGCATGTTTAAACTGTTCTACTGTGTTATCGGCAACCACCTCAGATGGGAGGCCATTCCACTTATCTATCACCCTTTCAGTAAAGTCATTTTTCCGCAAATTTCCTCTGAATCTACCTCCCTCCGGTTTATATTCATGCTGGACATAAAGACTTAAATCATTTTCATAGGTAAATACAGTTATAAAAAGTAGAGACTGGGCCATATGTTAGTGTAGTTGTGCAGTTGTAGTCTGTCGCTATAGAAGGAAACAGAGGAGACAAAGACCCAGACCAAAAAGATGCTTCGGCGACAGAAATAAACTTTTATTTCCAACCTCCAAGAGTAATAGATAAAGTGGTCACTTGTGTTAATGCCTTTCATCAACCAGACTAAACAGTTATTGAACTTAGTAATGTGCTTTACAGCCATGCTAAATCTTAGTTCATTACATCAGGGAGCTGGAAAGGCAACAGAACAGTGCATATGGGTAACTGTACATTATTCACCACCACTTTAAAAACAGTATTACCTGGTATATCACATTGCCAAAACAATTAAAAAAATTATCTATATGTAAAGACTATTTAACATAAATATTTTTTACAAATCACAACAAATGATAATAAAGGTATATGGATGGAAGCTGTGCTCATGACTTAAGTGGTGCAACCACATGGTAGCCATGACTTGGTGGAACTGCACTGCTCTAAAAACTAGCAGTTAGCAGCTGTGGAAACAGACATTGATTAGTCCATCAATGCTATTAGCACCCTGCAGAGGAAGACCAGGCAATATCTGTTTCTGTGGCTACAGGCACTGAGACAAGATCCCTGCAACATGATGCTGATGAATGCTACAGAGAGCTTGTTTCATAAAGCTGCAGAAGACAGCATGAAGACAATTTGAATTGCAAGTAGTACATTCCATTATATAAAATGTGTATACAGTATTTTATTAATGGATTTGTATGATCGCAAATGGAACAGTACAGCTGTGGCAGAATAATATGGTCATTAACAATCCATTCTTCATAGTGGTAGACCGTGTAATGGGTAAAATAGATGCATATGTTTGAAATACTATGTGTTTTCTGGAGAATTAAAATACAGAATAAAACTTTTCAGATAATTCATGTTACAAAATATATGCAGTCAAGATTTGTATGAACCTCTGGAAGATAGGAAGGAAGGGATGGTAGATGGTGAATATGTGCTGTCAGTTCTTTAGTCCATTTTAATGGCTATAATATATACCAGTTGTACATTTATTTGATTGTGACCGTAGCAGCAGGCCAAGCGACAGGGAG
>WWET01000909.1:52479-65666 GCA_011038615.1 Limnodynastes dumerilii | reverse complement strand
AGAGATAAGATAGACGAAGATTCCACCCAGACAGATGGGCAAGGTGAGACCGGACTGATGTGTATGAGTGCAGTCTCTAACAGGTAGGTATGTTGCGGATCAGGCTGATGGATGTACTGCAAGGCTGGAAGGTAGGTGCAGGTCCGGCAGACTGGGAGGTCAGTAACAAAGTCCATAGACAGGTGAGACCATGGAATTCTTGGAACGGAGAGTGGCTGAAGAAGACCAAGAGGTGAGCTGCGGGAGGTCTTATGTTGTGCAGGCAGCAATGAATTCAGAAACATCTTGGTGGAGGGTAGGCCACCAGTAAGAGCGACTCAGGAAGGCAACAGTTCTCTTAACTCCTGCATGACCAGAGAATTTAGAAGTGTGCGCCCAGTGCAGGATTTTCTTTCGGAGAGACTGAGGGACAAATGTCTTGCCGGGTGGAGGAGGTGTGACGAGTTGTACAGCCGCCAGAGGAATAGGATTCAAAATAAACTGGACATCCTTGGTTTCAGAGATTTCAGTGGCAAAAGAACGAGACAAGGCGTCCGCCTTGCGATTCTGGGTACCAGGGCGAAATTGTAGAGAAAAATTAAAGCGGGAGAAAAACAAGGACCATCTGGCTTGACTAGAGTTGAGACAGCGAGCTGGTTGAAGGTAGAGGAGATTTTTATGGTCGGTCAGAACGGTAAACGGGTGCACTGCTCCTTCTAACAGAAAACGCCACTCTTCCAATGCCAGTTTCATTGCTAGTAACTTTCTCCCCGATTCCTCTCCGCGCGTTGAAATTTCCGTGAGAAGGCACAGGGATGGACCTGACCGTCAGAGAAACGTTGGGACAAAATGGCCCCTATTCCTTCTGAAGATGCGTCAACCGCTACTATGAATGGCAGGGAGAGGTCCGGTTGGCGGAAAACAGGAGCTGTGGAGAACGCTTCCTTCAGTTTGTGGAAAGCAGAGATATTTTCTGGAGGCCACTTGGAGGGATTGGCCCCTTTCTTGGTCAGGGAAGTGATGGGTGACATGATGGAAGAATAGTCTCGAATGAATCTTAGATAGAAGTTACCGAAGCCAATGAAACGTTGTACTCCCCTGGTGGTAGTTGGTTGAGGCCAGTCCAAAATGGCTTGGACCTTGGTGGGATCCATACGGAGTTTGGAACCGGATAAGATGAACCCAAGGAATGCCACTTCACTGACTTCAAATATACACTTCTCCAATTTTGCGTAGAGATGGTGGCAACAAAGTCGAGATAACACTTCTCTGACTTGGAGACGATGTTCCTCCAGGGTTCGTGAGAAGATCAAGATGTCATCTAGATATACTACGACAGATTGATTGAGAAGATCCCTGAATATTTCGTTAACGAAACTCTGAAAAACAGCTGGGGCATTGCTGAGTCCGAAGGGCATTACCAAGTACTCATAGTGCCAATCTCGGGTGTTAAATGCCGTTTTCCACTCATCTCCGGAACGAATCCTAATGAGGTTGTATGCTCCCCGAAGATCCAACTTGGTGAAAACTTGAGCGCCCCGAATTCTGTCGAACATTTCAGACACAAGAGGTAGAGGATACCGATTTTTGATGGTGATATTATTGAGACCTCTGTAATCGATACACGGGCGAAGACCTCCATATTTCTTAACGAAAAAGAATCCGGCACCTGCAGGAGAGGTAGGGGGTCGTATGAAACCCCGTTGAAGATTTTCGGTTATGTAGTCTGACATTGCTTTGGTCTCAGGAATAGAAAGAGGATAGGTGTGACATCAAACCACTCAATAGCTAAACCAGCTAGTGGTGGGTAAAGGTGCAACAATATGCATTCTTATAGAGCACCAAACCAAGTGTTCCCCTTTTTTATGGTAATTGTTCTTTACTTTGATAAAGGGTATGGAGTCAATGAGCTATGAGAAAAGGCTATCCAGTTTAGGCATGTTTACTTTAAAAAAGAGGCGTCTAAGAAGAGATATGGGGCTGGATTCACAACATCATAATTTTTTACATACGTGCCTAATTTTGCGATTCTAGATACTACGCATACGTGGTAACTATTTTACGCTATCTATGTAGAGTTTTGTTACGTAGATTGCATACATGCGGTCTTTAAAGATGAAGAAGTCAACAAATCTCCTCTTTACATTGTTTACAATAAATACTGCAAGTATTTATTAACAATTTAACAATCAATAAGTACTGATGCTGCCAATTTTATTGAGAAATAGTTTATGTGACAGCACTGAACACACCCTTGAATGGAGCTATTTACAGGACATAACCCTTTTGTGTAGCGCCTTGATAGTGCTATCACAATCTTCTTGATATTCATTTGCAAAAGTTGGCAGCTACGATGCAACATTACATAGGGCCGGATTCACAACTGCGTTTTTTTTCATACATCCGTAATTTTCTGAATATAGCTACTAAGCATGCGTAGTAACTATTTTACGCTATCTATGCAGCGTTTCGTTATGTAGATTGCGTACATGCGGCCTTTAAAGACCACATGTATGCAATCTATATAACGAAACACTACGTAGATAGTGTAAAATAGTTACTACGCATGCTTAGTAGCTATATTCAGTAAATTACGGACGTATGAAAAAAAAACGCAGTTGTGAATCCAGCCCATACATATTATCTATTCTAAGTGATCTATGAAAGACCCAGGAAACACCGATTGATATAAAAAGAATAACTGCTGCTTTTCCAGAATTGTTCTCACAGTTCTTCAAACATTTCTAGCATTTTTATCTACTTGAAAAGTAATTATGATTGTCTGCCTCTGAAATGTGGTAAGTTATTCAGCGTCAAGCATTTTTCTTCTTTTGCTTCTAATTATAGCGTTCATGAAAAACTGCGCAATGAAGGAGAATCTGTAAACATGGCTCGGTGTTTAGATTTGTGGGCAGTTTTGTAGTGACTGTGCTGACAGCTTTACAAGGACGTAAAGCAGCTGCAAGAGAGGAAGGAGTTGGCTCTGAGAATCAGCAGATACTTTACCCCATCATATTATTGTCTATTTATTTAGCAAAGGAGCACTTTACTGGGAAATGGGACTGATAGATGGTCTGTTGATGAATAAATGGGAAAGATACAAATGCTTTTTATGTTAGCAAAATATGCTACCATAAAGTTCCACCATTATTCTGGCCACACACGTCAAAAAGAAAATTAGTTTTAGACTTAAAAACTAACTAAATAAAAAACATGTTAAAAAAAAAAGAGTATCCATCATACGCTTATCAGTGTCTTGCAATACACAGCATCTACTTACTGTTTCCATTTTTGCCCAATTAGGTCATGCTGATTCTTCTTTGACTCTTTCACCTAATTTCTTGCAAGCAGAGTCCATTAGTCTCTTGTCTGCAACTTTTTGACTACCTTGTATATACTTTTTATGTCCTTTTTTTAATTTGTGTATGTAATAAGAATCGTCTGTGCCTGATACAGACCTGGGGCCAGATTTACTAAGCTGCAGGAGAGGAAAAGTGGAGATGTTGTCCATAGCAACCAATCAGATTCTACCTCTCACTTTCCTATTACATACTAGAAAATGTCAACTAGAATCTGATTGGTTGCTATGGGCAACATCTCCACTTTTCCTTTCCTGCAGCTTAGTAAATCTGACCCTGGTCTCAAAAATGAACGTTTCCTGTGTACTGTAAATTAAAACGCAAATAATAGGAGGCCTGTACAGTCCCCAGATACTCACGCAACTACATTTCTAGATCCATATGAAACTACAAGAGGTTGTGTATGTACTCACAGGGTCGGCGCGATGCGGTAAGTGGGGTAAGCAGTGCGGGTAGGCGCAAGGCTACACAGGCGCTCACACCCCCGCTCCCCGCTCCACAGCACCGGTGTCTGCTTTCATGAACGCAGCTGTTAAACATTGCAAGGTCAGAGTGCCTTACAATGTTAAACAGCGGCGCTCATTCCCTCCAGCCCTCCTCCTGTGGCTGAATGAATGACGCTGGCATGACCTAAAGGTCAGGAGGACAGGAGAGCAGGACAGGAGAGTAGAAGACTGAAGGTGGAAAGACTGCAAAGGTAAGTAACATGATGGGTGGGGGGCTGGTAGACATTATTGGTAATACTGAGGGCCGGAGACATGATGGTGGATCCTGGGGGGACTGGAGACATTTTATGGAGAATACTGAGGGGCTGGAGATGTGATGGAGGATACTGGGGAGCTGGAAATACATGATGGGGAGACTGGAGACACTTGATGGAGGATGCTGGAGTGCTGGAGACATGATGGGGAATACTGGGGGGCTGGAGATACATGATGGGGGACTGGAGACACATGATGGGGATGCTATGGGGCTGGACATCTGATGAAGAATACTAAAGGGTTGGAAAGATGATGAGGGGATACTGAGGGGCTGGAGATATGATGGGGATACTGTGGGACTGGACACTTGATGGAGGATACTGGAGGGCTGAAGACATGATGGGGAATACTGAGGGGCTGGAGACATGGGACCTGATTCAGAGATTGAAAATAAGAACTTAAAGTTACACCTGGGCTAAACCATGTTGATTTCAGGGGAGTCAAATTTCATTTGTTGCAACAGTATTATAGTTAAAAGGTGATGTTTCCCAGCTCAAGTCTAATTAGCAGTTTAAAAGTGATGCTGATCAGGTATCTGTGTACAATAAGTAAAAGCAAAGCATTCTCCCTGCATGCATAGAATAAAATTAACTTGACTCCCCCTGAAATTAACATGGTTTTGCCCAGGTGTAACTTTAAGTTCTTATTTTCAGCCTCTGAATCAGGCCCATGAAGGGGAATAGTGGGGGGCTGAATACAAATGATGGGGGATACTGGGGGGCTGAAGAGACATGATGGGGGATACTTGGGGGTGAAGAGATGATGGGGATATTATGGGCTGGAGAGACATTATGGGGGATTCTGGGAGACGAATGATAAAATATATAGCCACTATTGTTTGGCTGTTTTTAAGCTAGGAATTGTATAGCATAGACTAGAAAATTGTCTGCATTTTATAGTGGTCATTATGATTTACTTTCTTTAATTATTGTTATAAGATTGTTTTTTTATCACGCTTACTATAATCTAGGATGGTTACAGGTGTTAAATAGTAAACAGAAGGGCGCAAATTTAAAATTCACATGGGGGCGCCAAACACCCTAGCACCAGCCCTGTGTACACAACACAGCCAATTACAATGCAGCTACTTTCACAGTTATATTTCCTTTCCTCAGCAATCCAAACACAAGTTCAAGGTACTACACCGTAGTACAGTGTTGTTTAGTGTGCCGCAGCGCAATGCCTCCAACAGGAGAAAAAACACTGGAAGACCTTGCCTTTAAGGAAATAATTTCACCATTTGTTACACACTCCGTCCACACCCTGCCCCTGTCCCGTCCCCTTCCAAGCCAAGCTTCCACCCAGTCCAGCACAGGGACATAGAATTTCAGTGTCAGCTGGGACTTCCTACAGTGTGACGCTGGTGTGACCTCAGGTCACACAGTGCCGTGGAAGACAACACCAGGAGGAAGTAGGAACACTGAAAAGGTAAGTAAAGTATAGGGAAGCTGCAGACATATAATGGGGAATACTAAGGAGGCTGCAAACATATAATGAGGAATACTAGGGAGGCCGGAGACACATGATTGGGGGCTACTGGAGAGGCTGCAGACCCATGATGGGGATACTGGGAAGGCTGAAGTAACATTATAGGAGTTACTGGGGAGACTGCAGATACATGATGGGGGATACTAGGGAAGCTGCAGGCTCTTGATGGGGATATTTAGGAAACTGGAGACACATAATGGGGGATACTGGGGAGGCTGCAGACACTTGATAGGAATACTGAGGAGGTTGCAGACACATGATGGGGGATACTGGAGAGGCTGCAAACACATGATGGGGGCTACTGTTCTCTGCGTGCTTCGGTTTCCCCCCACATGTCAAAAACATACTGGTAGGTTAATTGCTGCTGACTAAATTAACCCTAGTGTGTGTATATGTATGAGTTAGGGGCCTTAGCATGTTGCTCCAATAGGAGCAGGGACTGATCTGAATGCCTAATGTTCTCTGTAAAGCACTGCGGACAATTTGAAATGCTATATAAATAAGCGTTATTAATAATAATAATAATAATAATAATAATAATAATAATGAGGAGGCTGGAGACACAAGAATGGGGACTACTGTGGAGGCTGCAGACACATGATGGGGGCTACTGGCTAACATAGTTAATATGAGTTATAAGAAAAAAAAGGTTATTAGCTGCAATGTTACATTTATCAAATAAAAAATAACCATTAAATGTAATTTCTGTGTATGCACTTTGTAATTCTTGAATTTTTGGGGTGTATTTTGCTTTTGGTGTGCCGCTGAGTTCTGTGAAGAGCTTAGCTGTGCAGAGGGTCAGAAAGGGTTGAGGAGCACTGTCGTATTGTATAGTGGAAATGGTGGTTATGCTTTGTGTGAGTGATTTAGTCGCAAAGCAAATGTACTAGTAATAAATAAAATCGTCTTCAATACATATATATTGAAGCCAATTTTCTATATATATTAAAGCAGCACAATGCATAAGTAGTATTCCCATAAATTGTATTATGTCCAGAAAGTTAGACGCTAAAGCAATGTCCGAAACAGGATGTGGAGTGTCAGCCGTCAGCAGCTCCCTGGAATTACACAAGCTCTGCGGCAGATGTAGATGTCATAGGGTATACTGTGTATCTTACTTAGACTATGTTCAGGTCTAAATTTTATTCAATTGTGTAAGCACCCCCTTACTATATATTGACTACATCCCTTTACTAGTGTAGAGATTAACTGGCTTGGGCCGCATGGAGGCAGGACCCAAGTGTGGATGGGTGGGGGGCTGTCAAAAGCTGGCAACTTCAAACAGTTGCCACCACTATGTGTGTCGGTGCTGAGCACTATTTATAAATACTTAACAGCCCTCAGCTACTTGCAATTTATTTAATAACAGCGCTCAGCACTCATACTGTACCTGGAATGCTGAGCGCTGTCTTAAGCTGCCAGGCTCCAACAGCTTGCTTAGAGTTCTGTGAGTACAAGGTGGGTGGCTGCCAAGGGCCCCCTTCTTCTTCTCCAGGACCTGTAGCAGACCCTGCATCCACAATATTTCTGCCTATGCCTCTACCCCTTCCTTTCCACGCAGAGATATCCACATGATGGTAATGATGATTTGCATATATGTTCTGTCTGAAAGCAATGTATTATATTATTATTTAATACTGTAAGTAGTGCTGGACTGCAAAATAACTGTGCTAGGAGAATGGTGTACTATACTTTAAGGTCAAATTAAATTAGCTATATTGTTTTATATATATATCTGGCCCCCCCGTCTTGTGAATAACCTCCTCGCTTTGGCCGGCCTAGGGGTTTCTTGCCAGCCGGAGGCCTGCCTAAAAAAGACACAGCGGTGTTCTGGTTAGTGGTACTATCATTATTTGATGAGGCAGGAACAGAGCTACTAATTTCTCTTGAAGAGTATGGTCTAGGCATTCTCCTGCGCCCTCTGCGTTGTCCGCACATATATGGCTGTGTGCCAGAGAGCCAGGGATAAACCTGTTTTCTTCGTAATCTTTGTTGACCTTGATCCATTTTTCTTTTTTAAATCTAAGCAGATCCGCTCTAAATTTGTCCAATTGAGTTTTGAGCTTCTCGTACCAATCAATTGCCTCATCTGTCAAAAAAGAATCCTTGTGGGTTCCCTCAAAGGTAGAAATATCTTCCTGTGCTTTCTTAAAAATTCTTGTAGATTCCTCCACGACCAATAAGATCAGGTCGAAGAAACACTTATTTAAAATTGCCACCCAGCGGCGGCAAAAGTCTTGGTTAAATCTGCCTATTGTTGGTAAATTAGCAATGCGAAAACCCTTTGGAATTTTACGTTCCCTAAAATAATTAGACAAAGTGGATGCATGAAGTTGGAATTCAATTTCCCTCTTTTTGTGGCGTAGGAGTTCAAAATATAAGTCCTGGTTAGAAGATGGTGTATCAGCAAACGAGAAATTATCCTTCACCAAAATTGCTTCTGCATCACTGTCAGAATAGCTGAACGTTTGTCCAAGAGGGAGATGAATTTGAGACAATCCACTTTCAACATCTCCAGGTGCTGACATGTTGAGAAACTTCAAAAAAATAATGCTAATTACATAGAGTCAATGTTCATGTATTTGAGGCAAAAGTAACTATTCTTTGTTCATCACAATGTAATCATATCCCTCTCCATATACTCTGAGTGATAAAGATAAATGAAGAAAATGGTGCCAGAGGAGTTGGATCTCCTTACAAAAGGAGATACAGAGATGCAGAGTCCAGGGAACGGCACTCAGGTAAAGTAATATAGTGCCACCGGTGCCATGCAGGATAAATGGATACAGAACGAGTGAGCCGGCACTCAGATGTCTGAAAAAGAATTTATTTGAAAGTTCCGACGTTTCAGTGCCACTAAGGCACTTTCATCAGGGATAAATACAAAGTAACAGGACATAGGAGAACACCCAAGTATATATAGAAAAGAAAATACATAACTTACCCAACCAGAAGCAAAAGCCCCACTAGCTGCATGCCAACCATAGGGCTCCTCCCCTCCGAAGCCAAGAAGCATCGCGCTGCAATGACGTAAACGCTGGTTGCTGAGCAACCAAATACATAGCGTGGAAATAAACTTATTCACAGAGCAGGGAAATATGAAGAAAAAATCCAGCGTACGAGCCGGATGGTGGGAGCGCCAGGCAAACGCAACAACGCAATATGTCACGCTCCAAAAGGAAGGAATAAAAACCTCCCAAAAAGTAAACAATCTAATCTAAATAGGTTGCTAGGCAACAAGTAAATAAACCACTGAAATGGCTAAAAAAAGGGAAAACTCTGAAAAAAGCATAAGGGGCTACAACGTTAAATGAATATGTACTCACATGCCAGCAGAGAGGAGAAAGTACTAAAGGCGTGCAGACTAGCCAGCCGATGCTCTGTGGGAAAAATAGAGAAAAACATTTTTTTATAATTAGAAGGAGAAAACAGAAATGATGAACATAAAAAATATATAAAGACAAAAATAACAAATCAATATAAATCAAAGAAAACAGTGCATAGGGAGATATTCATTAAGTCCCTTAGGGGAAACACAGTCCAAGAGGTATATCCACTTAGATTCACAGCGTAAGAGAGCAGCTTCACGATCACCACCCCGTAGGGAGGTGGGTATGTGATCAATGATGGTACACCTAATGTCAGAAACTTGATGATGATGTTTAAGGAAATGCCGTGGTACAGGTTGATCAGAAGCTCCCGTGGTAAGTGCATTCCTGATGGATTACCTGTGCAAATTCATACGCTCATGAAATGTTCTAATCGTTTTTCTGACATACACCATCCCACATGGACAGCGCAAGAGATAAACTACAAATTTTGTAGTGCAGGTAAGTACATGACGAATCCGATACTTGGTTCCATTCCTTGGATGCCGAAAGAAGGACCCTGGTTCCATTGTGCGACATGTTAAACACCCTAGACATTTGTAGCATCCTGGTGATTTTTCAAGGAAGCCTCGGTCCTCTCGTTGAGGTCTATTATTTGAGATGTCGGTTTTCACCAATAGATCACGTAGATTTCGACCACGGATATGGCAGGGCATAATTCTAGTCTTATGGGGAGAAGGAAGAGCCGGATTGGTCTGAATAACTGGCCATAAAGAGCGAACTGATCGGTTTATAAAAGGACTTGCTCTAGAAAAATGGTTAACCCAAGGGATTATTGCCTGATTGGTTGTTTTACGTTGTGGTTGCAGAAGCTCACTCCTCGGGATCTTAAGTGCTTTCATCCTGACAGTTTTCACCAGGGAGCTATCATACCCACGCTGCACAAAACTTTTCTCCATTTGATCTAGTTGCAGATCACGAACCTTGCTGTCACTGTTCAGGCGACATACTCGAATAAACTGGGAGTAGGGGAGGCCTCGCTTCAGCGAGGGGGCATGATGACTCGTCGCCAGCAATAAAGTATTGCGAGCAGTTGGTTTTTGATAAATGCTGGTTTGTAAAGTACCGTTCCATTGGTGATATGGACATCCAAGTAGTCAATTTGACTCATACTACAAGAGTATGTAAATTTAATGTTACTGTCCATGGTGTTAATGACGAGCATACATGATTCAAATTCCTCTTTGGTACCTAACCACACTACCAGAAGATCATCAATGTAGCATGTAACTTTTAAAGGAGATGAGTGGAATCCTTCAAGTAAGTCTGTAAAGCCTGTACACAAGGCTGAAAATAAATGTCCAGTAGAACCGCCACAGGATGGTACAGCGAATTGCGGGCAGAGATAATCGGACGGCCAGGGGGGGCTTGCATATCCTTGTGCACCTTTGGAAGCGTGTACATTACTGGGACCCGTGGACATTTAGTCACTAGAGCATTCAGGGTATCTTTAGAAATGACCCTATCAATAAGAGCCGTACGTAAAATATTATCAAGTTCCGTCTTATATAAGATAGTTGGATCATTAGGCAATTCAATGTAAGTATTCTGGTCGCTCAACTGATTATAAATCTCTGTCTTGTAACTGGACAGATCCTGCAAGACAATTGCGCCACCCTTGTCAGCCGGTCTGATCACAAGGTCCGTGTACGAAGCTAACGATTTCAGGGCTGCTTGTTCCGCTGAGTTGAGATTGTGTTTCAAAGGTGGCAATGCTTGATGCGTCTTTGTCACTGCTTCATCTAATAAAAAGTCTTAATAGACGCATTGTGAGTCTGAGGATCAAAAGATGAATGATCCTTAAATACCTGCAGCTTAGGGTGGAGAGTTGCAACTGAAGTCGGAGTCTGGAAAAATTCTTTTAATTTTAGTTGTCGATTCAGTCGAAAGTGGTCCTTACTTGAAGGATTCCACTCATCTCCTTCAAAAGTTATCTGACCTATCTTCTTTACCACCTAATGCTTTGTTGTGTGCGATTGATGTGTGCAGCTTGTACATGAGCATCCCCCATTCTAGGGGGCTGGCATCAATTAGGTAATTGATTGAGGACAATCGATGGTTCACAGGGCTATCACAGGAACTTTTCATGGAACTCCTCGAGCTCACCCTTAAGAGGAATTATTTTGTATTCGATTCCAAATTTTTCCTGCAAACCTCTGGCTGTGCCATGGGCTCAGCTGTGGCCCCCGGCATTCGCCAATGGCTTTATGGCAGATGTGGAACAGACTTTATTTTTGAATAATCCATTATGTCAGGATAAGATTGTGCTCCTTACACGCTACATTGATGATCTTCTGGTAGTGTGGTTAGGTACCAAAGAGGAATTTGAATCATGTATGCTCGTCATTAACACCATGGACAGTAACATTAAATTTACATACTCTTGTAGTATGAGTCAAATTGACTACTTGGATGTCCATATCACCAATGTGAACGGTACTTTACAAACCAGCATTTATCAAAAACCAACTGCTCGCAATACTTTATTGCTGACGACGAGTCATCATGCCCCCTCGCTGAAGCGAGGCCTCCCCTACTCCCAGTTTATTCGAGTATGTCGCCTAAACAGTGACAGCAAGGTTCGTGATCTGCAACTAGATCAAATGGAGAAAAGTTTTGCGCAGCGTGGGTATGATAGCTCCCTGGTGAAAACTGCCAGGATGAAAGCACTTAAGATCCTGAGGAGTGAGCTTCTGCAACCACAACGTAAAACAACCAATCAGGCAATAATCCCTTGGGTTAACCATTTTTCTAGAGCAAGTCCTTTTATAAACCGATCAGTTCGCTCTTTATGGCCGGTAATTCAGACCGATCCAGATCTTCCTTCTCTCCATAAGACTAGAATTATGCCCTGCCATATCCGTGGTCGAAATCTACGTGATCTATTGGTGAAAACCGACATCTCTAATATTAGACCTCAACGGGAGGACCCATGCTTCCTTGAAAAAGCACCAGGATGCTACAAATGTCTAGGGTGCTTAACATGTCGCACAATGGAACCAGGGGCCTTCTTTCAGCATCCAAGGAATGGAACCAAATATCGGATTCGTCATGTGGTCACCTGCACTACGAAATTTGTAGTTTATCTCTAGCGCTGTCCGTGTGGGATGGTGTATGTCGGTAAAACGATTAGAACATTTTGTGAGCGTATGAATTTGCACAGGTCATCTATCAGGAATGCACTAACCATGGGAGCTTATGACCAACCTGTACCACAGCACTTTCTTAAGTATCATCATCAACTTTCTGACATTAGGTGTACCATCATTGATCACATCCCCACCTCCTTACGGGATAGCGATCTTGAATCTGCTCTCTTACGCTGTGAATCTAAGTGGATATACCTCTTGGACTGTGTTTCCCCTAAGGGACTCAATGAATATCTCCCTATGCACTGTTTTCTTTGATTTATATTGATTTGACTTTTTTTCTTCATTTCAGTTTATCACTTCTGTTTTCTCCCTCTAATTATAAATTTCTTCTGTTTTTCCCACAGAGCATTGGCTGGCTAGTCTGCATGCCCTTAGAATTTTCTCCCTTCTGCTGGCATGTGAGTATATATTTATATAACTTTTTAGCCCTTTATGCTTTTTTTCAGAGTTTATTCCCCTTTTTTCAGCCACTCTAGTGGTTTATTTACTTGTTGTTTAGCAACCAATTTTGACTGGATTGTTTACTATTTGTGAGGTTTTGATTTCTCTGTCCGGAGCGTGGCCTGCTGCGCTGTTGCGTCTGGTTGGAGCGCCCGCCCATTAGCGGACCGCACGCAGGATTTTTTCCTTTATTCTTCTTTTTGATACTCCCCTGCTCTGTTAATAAGTTTATTTTCAGCACATATATTTGGTTGCCCAGCAACCAGCGCCTATGTCATATTAGCGCGATGCTTCTTGGCGCGACTACTGAGGGGAGGAGTCCTATGGTTGGCGTGCAGCTAGCGGTGCTTTTGCTTCTGGTTGGGTAAGTTTTGTATTTTCTTTACTATATATACCTGGGTGCTTCTTAATGTTTTGTTACCTTGTATTTATCCCTGATGAAAGTGCCCTAGTGGCACTGAAACGTCGGAACTTTCTAATAAATTCTTATCAGACATCTGAGTGCCGGCTTACTCGTCCTGTATCCACTCATCCTGCATGGCACCGGTGGCACTATACTGTTTTATCTGAGTGCCGTTCCCTGGATTATATATATATATATATATATATTAATATATA